>SIXB01003837.1:0-19917 GCA_007018985.1 Anopheles bwambae
GGAGTCATCGTCATGACTTCCACGTTCGTCGAGTTCAGCTTCTCTTCCATCACCTGTTTCAGCGTGCTGAGGGCCAGATTGATCGCTTCCTTGATGGTCATTGTGGGCAGATAATATTCCTGAAACAAATACCAATTTAAGTGTTAAATCAAGTCGCTTAGTAGAAAGACTATTTAGCTCCGTTTCCTCATACGAACCTGCAAGTTTTGCTGTGCACCTTCGCTACCAGATCCGATCGCTTTCGCGTCGAACCGAATGTACGTCCCGGACGGATCCATATGCCACAGCTGCGGCTCCCCATTCTCAATGCCGGCGAACAGTATCGCCACACCGAACGGTCGGCTCATGGCCGAGTCCGTATCGTCCCCATCACCGAACTGGATGGCCACGTTCGACACAGCCTGGGCGCACGATTCCACCGACATTCGCTCGTTGTACACGAACCAATGGTTCTGGCACTCGATACGTGCCCGATCGAGCAGCGTTCGCGAATCGGCCATCAGTCCGGAGGTAGCGCAACCGATGTGCCGGTCCACTTCCACAATCTTTTCCATCTTCGACGGTTCAATGAGCGATGAGGTGATTCGTTTCTCGACCGCCATCACAACACCTGAAACAAGGGGGAACCCATCAAAATTCTGCCCGTCATCATCCCTGGGACCGGAGGTGGGAAATACGAAGTCTTACCGTCCGGAGTGCTGATGCCGATGGCGGTGGAGCCAAATTTGATCGCCTCGATGGCATACTCAACCTGGAACAGACGACCCTCGGGCGAGAAGGTGTTCACTCCACGATCGTACTCGGAGCGGGTCAGGAACATCTGTGGAAAGGATAGCAAAAACTACCGTCAACAAAGCGCCCATTGAGGTTATGTGTGACATGACAAAGCAAACCTCCGGGAAACAAACAAAACAAACGAATTTGTGCTTTCTCGAACTTGTTGGTAAGAAAGGATAACGGAATGCTGACTATTCACCTACCTTGCAGACAAATTTGGGCTAATTCTCTCTGAAATGCAACAACTTTTTACAATATTTGCCAGAGTAATCAAACGGCGGCGGCGAACTCAACACAAACTCAAAGTATGCAAACGGGGAGGTTGGTAAAGCAAATCAATTGATGACAAAAGGTGAAAGAAAGAGACACAACTGTTGACAGTTGCGCGCAACAGCACGTAATGTAGATTTGCCTGTAAAATGTTATTTTGAATCCTTTTGCTTAATTTTCACTGCATTTAGGTCGAATTAAACTTCTTTTTTACCCGTTAGATGAATTAAAAAAAGCAAATTACTCAAATATAACCTATGATGTACGTTAAAAATTCGACACAAAAATCAACACAGACCGTTGCACAACCTCTTCGTTTTTTCTCGTACACAAGAAATGACAAACAATTTTTTGACAGCCACTGTCAACGCGCGACCAGTTTTTTCGAGCTGTTTCACTTTCGACCAGGTCAATCGAGCAGTTTTCTCACTTGCTGGAGAATTCAAAATTATTTTCTCACTATCAGCTCAGGAGTGTAATTTTTACATACAAATTTAAAATATTCAAAATTATTGGAGCATTAATATACAATTCAAACAGTCTGTTAAGCTTGCAAACAATTTATTTACTGTAAAAATGCCACTTTCATTACAATTTATCCTTCTCACTACGGAAAAACCGTAAACAACCAGGCGTCCTCATCCCACGGACACCCTTATCACTTCACCCCCTTCAGTAGAAAGGACGGGCGTCAATTAAACAAGCCTGTCGAATGGCTAGACGTAGCAACCGTTACTAGCGAACAGTTGCCCGTTTCGCTAACCAAGTTGTTTACTTTTCGTCGGCCGCTTCAAATTAGTTTTCTGCTGCTGGCCCTTTAGCCAGTGTGATGCCACTTGCCGTAAAACGCGGACAACCACCAGACCCCTGAACGAAACCTTTCCCACAGGACGACTGGTTTGTTAATTTGTTCGTTTTTGTTCGTCGTCAGTGAAGGTGTTCTCTTGAACTAGAAAAAAGCTAGCCGAAAACTAGGCAAACCAACCAGTACGCCGCGTTGGGTTTCAGTTTCACCTTCCGCTCAGTGGGAAAGCAGGCTGGCAGGCAGGCAGACAGTTTTAGTTTTAAAGGCGAAGGATTGCATTGTGGTGTTGGTATAGGGGCGACTTTGGGCAACTTTTAGTGCAAGTGCAGGTAGCAACAAAAAAAAGCGACGATCTTGAACTGTGCAAGGACAAACAGAGTTTACTGAATTAGTGGTGGTTGATCGGAACAGCAAACAGCTGTTGAAAAAGACCGTTCCAACCATGACGAAACACAAAGTGTTTTCCAAAAAGGCCAAAACCAACCTAACGCATCTCTATTTGAACGATAAAAATATGACCAAAATTGTGAGTATTCTTTAATAACTCAAATTTAAAATAATCTCCTTTTTCCAGCACCTATTCTCATCCAATCCAATCGATCCATGTGTGCGAACGCTCGCGTATACTTGAAAAGAATTGGGGTTAAAGGCACAATTATAATGTAGAGAAATGTGCTTCGCGTATGCATTTTCACCGGTATGCGCCTCCAATGTATGTGTTCGCGTCGCTCTTTCCCTCCCCTGGCCAAGGTTCCGACCCACCTTGGCACAGCTGTCAGGGCACAGCACGGGCCCGAGCACGGGCGGCCAGGATTGAAAAGGTCATCGCCGCACACGCCAAATCAAACGCGAATAATTGCGCACAAAAGCCATGTGCTTTCTTTCCCGCGTTTCAAAAACTTTCTTCGTGGGAAGAAACTTTCACGCGAACCATTTGTAAAGGTCCTACGCTGCCTCTAAACTAACTCATTTCCTCTCCTGTGACCTTTGACATTAACGAAGAGTTTTTGTTGAATTTTACGCCTTTTTTCTCCCCCCTATTTCACCAATCTGCTCCCCCCCAGAGCAACATCTACCCGACGAAAAACATACTCGTCCTCTACCTGCACAACAACCAGCTGAGCAAGATCGAAAAGTTGGGCGCCTTCGCGCACCTAACGCACCTCTACCTGCAGTGGAACAATTTGCGCAAGATCGAAAACCTCGAAGGGCTGAAAAATCTCAAACAGCTCTACCTGGGCTACAACAAAATAACGCGGTTGGAAAATTTGGGCAGCCTGAAGAAGCTCGAACAGCTGCACATCGAGCGGCAGCAGCTGGACGGGGCGGCCCGGTTCGACTTTGATCCGGAATGTTTGTGTGCGCTCGCGGTAAGGCATCCATTTTTGCTGCTTTTGTGAGGCATCTTATAAGGCTTGTTTTCGAAATTCACTTTCCACAGAACCATCTGAAGGTGTTGAACATAAAAAAGCTGAAGCTGGCCAATATTGATGCGCTGGAGCCGCTGTGGAAGCTGGAGATACTGCTCGCTTCCGAGAACAATTTTAAATCCACCGACGATATTACGCCCGTCATAAGTGCACTTTACTCGCTGCGCGTTCTCGACCTGCAAGGCTGTGCGGCCCAGCGTGATGTGCACTATCGCGAGAAGGTTACGGCAGCGGCCGGTCACAAGCTTCGTTAGTAACAGTCATGCAATGCTTTTGCTAAAAATTCCATTAAACGATGTGTTCCGTTCTCCATTTTCCCGCTTTCCAGTGCTCCTGGACGGTAAGATGATTTCCCAATCGACGCGCAACTTTATCAAAAACTTCCAAACCGTCAAGCTCGAGAAGCAGCGGCGCGCGAACGAGAAGCCCAAAACGGCCGACACTGGCGGCTCCAAATCGTCCTTCGAAAGTGTCAGCGAACGTAGCAGCGGTGGTGGTGGTGGTGGTGGCACTGTGGGCAGTGGCGGCGGTACCGGTGGGTTCGTTGATCCGTTCAGTGCCGTGCTGCCGCACCAGTTCCCCGGCAACTCGCTGTTTCAGGTGTCGACGCGCCGTTCGCCGGCCTGCACGCGAATCCTTCGCAAACCGATCAAATCGCCACTGCTCACGAAAACCATGTCGGCTAACTTTTGTGAGGAGATGGCATTCCGCTCGAACGAGCTACATCCGGCGACGACGGTGGTCATGCTGCAGGGCAAGGAGATAAAGGCGGGCGCCCCGCCGGTCTATAAGGATAAGTTGCGTGCCCATCGAAAGATACAATCGTTGCCCACGATCGATCACTAGAGAGCTTGTGTAGCGTGCGGGAATTGGAGGTCCTTTTCGTGTTTCAATCCGAAACCGACGAGTGCTCTGGAAGAAAAACAGGGAAAATAATGTATTTCATTCGTTTTTTTTAAATCATCGCGTTTTAAATTTAAGTGATTTTCAAACGGTAGTTCAATAAAATGCAACCATCGCGTGTGAATAAATATGATTCCACTGCTTACATTGTCTTGTTGAGGGGGGGTTCTTTACCTCACTAGTTCGGATATGTTTCTTGCTTCACTTCACCTGACACAGGCACGAAAATTATTATGGAAAAATGGCACATTTATTTTAATAACATAATATACATTGTAATGATTTTTCCTCATTTTTTTCTTTCTCCTACTTCTTCTTATTCTTCTTTTTCTTCTTTCATGCTGTTGATTCATTTTGTATGTTTTCTGTTTTGTTGTGTTTTTTTCCTTTTTTAATTTTCCATTAAAACGTAGCCATCTGGTATTATCATTACATCACTGTACGTTATCATCTTTCACATTCGTGTTTTCTTTCCATTTTATCAACTATCATCTTCTGCTGTCACGTTCCCTTTCCTTCTGCCATTTCTCTCGAATGATTGTGTGTTGTGTGTGTTTTTTTTTACTTCTGTGTGGTTTTACCTTCTCATTTTGTTTTTCTTTTCCTTACGATTTGCCATGGATTTTGTTGTGTGTGTGTGTGTGTATAAATGTTTTTTTTTATTTGCTCTTGCAACACATTACGCTTATAATGGAACTGCTACTTGTTGTCTTATACTGTTGCTTCTTTTTTTGTTTGCTCACTTGCTTTTTCTATTTCGTTATTCATTTCGTTCTTCTTGTTGGTTGTTGGAGGATGTTCATGCATTGGCTTGGTTGTTTATTTTTAATTATTACTTTGAATAGCAACAAAACTGCGTTATCGATTTGAGCACACGCATTTCGATATTTTGCTAGTGTTATCTTCCCATTTTTCTGATTTGTCTATATACTGTGTTCGTTGTATGGTCGAGCGTTTTTGCATGACGAACGATTGTGTATTGTGTGTGTTGCAGGATTGTGTTACGTTCCATCGTGCAATCGAAACCACCAGCACGGCGCCTTTGGTAAAGCAATGTAAAACAGGGAAATATACTTGTAGAAAAAAAAGAAAGAAACAGTATAAACCATGAGCACATATTTCGCATGTGTCGCAAAACAGAGCAAACAAAACCAAAAAATCCATGAAAAATGAGGAACAGAACCTTTGTGCATCCTTTTTCCTCCCTCTACTCAGTGTTTCATTTGCACTTTACTGATATTAGCTTTCATTTGCACCATCATTTTCATACACTTTTCTTTGCTTTATCCTTATTTTGTAACATCATTTACCGAACGAAGTCACCACACAGTTCCAGGTTAGCATTGTTCGGTCTCTGTCACTAGAAGAACAAAGTAAAAGCAAGTGTATGTATAACACATTCTTGAAAAATAAGGGACAGACTAAAACTAAAGCATCGTTTAGAAAATAATATGTACTCCAGTTGTGTGTGCGTGTGTAAAATACTCTTTTCGCTTAACCTAACCTAACGCCGCAACACCGCTTAACGGCATAACGGGCGCTGTGTGATGTGTGTCGGGGTGTTTGCCTCCTTTCTTTTCCTAATGTTGATTGATTATGTTTCGCTTTTGTGATTTCTGCCGCATGCAGCATATCTCATCACACACACACACACACACGCACTCATCTAATATAAGTCACCTTAAAAGTTATTACTATGGTAAAATAAAATAATTAAAATAGCAGTTAACATAAAACGAACATTGGAAGGCCAGAATATTTATAAAATGGCGAAAAATAAATCCCTAACACATGTGACGTTTAACTCTTGCTCTTTTCTCTCTCTCTCTCCCTCTCTCCTCGTTCACTGTTACACATTTGTAGCCTTGTTTTTTTCTATTTTGCTTTGGAAACAAAATACCAAAATCAAATGGAAGATAATAAAAACACCGCACCGGAATCGGTAGAAAAAACTATATAAAAAGTATACATAAAGAACGTTTCTCTATACATGCATTTCAGTTTTTTAAAATAAATCATAGGAAAACTATAACGCGTAAAATAAACACACCACGAGCACGTTTTCATTCTCTCATTTATGTGGTGCCACTGAATCCACACAAATGCGTGGAGCAATTATTTGCAAACGGGTATTGGCGATGTGTGCTTTAAACAATGTAAGAGCAAAATGAAAGAAATTAAACTCAGAATCATTTTAACGAACCATTTAGCCTAGCTTTACCAATAGAAAGTAGTAATGAGAAAATTATGAATGTAAAATTGAAGTTGCAACAATGCTTATGCTATTGTGGTTTTTGTCAATTATATGGATTCTGCTAACACGTGGCGACACACTTAATATGAACGATTGAGAATGTCTTGATACTTTTGTTTTCTAGAAAGTTTGGCTAGAAATATGAATAATACTATCGAGACATTTTCACCATCATCGCACTTAAGAGCTTTACAGTGAATCTTTGCATCAATGATCAACACGTACACGGATGTGTCGCGACACATTTGCAGAAAATAATCATTGACACTTTTCATAGACATATCATTGTAAAAAACGGTAGCAGTATAAAATAGAAAATATGAAACATGTTAGAGGTGTTTCCCCTCTCACGATTGACTGATTTGTCAAGATGGTTGGCTGTATGAAATCGTTGCACTCGTTCCTGCTTCCTGAAGAGTTCCTTATTCTATTCCTTTCCTTTTGCTCTCTAGCATTACAGAAACACACACACACACACGTACAGTTGTTGTTCACGAAACATTTTTTTTTATCACATCTTTGTAAAAACACTGTTTTGGCGCGTTTAGTTAGTTTACAGTTCTCATAAGAGCGCTGCTCCTCGAGCTGATCGTAGTAGTTTGAAGTTAGCGATCATTCGCTACGTTTAATCGACGCAGCAAAATTAGGTTGAGGGAAAATGAGATAAAAAAAAAGAATCATTCAGCGCCACCGGAAAAGAGTTGCTTAATGCTGCTAAAAAAAAAATAAAAACCCTTCTAGTTTTTCTGTGATCTAAACACAATCAGATTATATCAAACGCAGCAAAATACTATCATTCTTATGGCATTCCGATAATGTGTGATGTAATTTTCTTATACGATATTTCAATTAAAAAGGGTATAATTAATTGATTGTTTGTGTGTTGCTTTGTGTGATGGTCATTTACGAAAATTGTCTTGTGATGTTTAACTATCAAGCCTTCTGATTTGAAGCTTTCGACTTCATTTGAGGGCTTAAGCTTTCGTGTTTGATACACATGAAACCGAAAACTTGTACACTGTAACAAAACATGTGTTGAATAATACAAATACTGTCGTTGATTATCGGGCATTCACGGTTATCATTGATTCGGTTCCTGAGGAACTGTTCAGACGCAAAGTTGTTGGCGCGTCTGATGGTAGGGAAAGGGTGCATTTCAAACCAAAGCTCAAACAGCTCGAAGTGGCTCTGCTGCATACTACACGCTACTAATGAACACAGTTTCAAAAAAGAACAATAGTTTAACGAAAAAGCGAATCCTCGTCGACACAAGTTACGATATAAGTACACTGGTAACTGGTAACTTACTAAGTACTGGTTTAAGTCTCGAACATCCTCTCAAAAATGATATGATTCAAACCGGCGGCGGCCTGGACCCAAAAAACCGGGTGAATCGATTCTCGATCCAAAACCATGAAATGTCTCATTTTCCTACCATCAGACACGCTTACGAACACTTTCTCTCTCTCACACACCCACAGACAGAAGAATAAACTTCTTTCACTGGTTATATGAACGCATTGTTTGTCCTCTTTCCTTTTCCCTGACCGTTTTTCTTTTTCTGGCCAATAGTTAATGGTGGCGGTGCTTAATTCCTTTCCCTGATCTAAACCCTTCCGACGAATGATTCAATCACTCGCTTCGCTAACAACGTTGCTGGTAATACGCTCCCTTTACTACGTCAAGAAAATGATGATCTCGCTATTGTGGTACAAACGCGCGCGCTCGCGCTCTCATCGATTCATGGCTTGATTTCATGGAAATTCATTCTTCTCTCTACACCGCATTCCTTCCGCGACCTTCTTGCTTTTTTTCTGCTGTTGTTTTTATATCGATATAGTTTATATATATATATATATATATATGTTGTGTGTGTATATATATATAGAGAATACTAAAAGATATTATTACTGTTCTTCTTTTCCACTATAACGTTTCCACATATGTCGCTTCGCTCCCTCTCTCTCTCTCTGTTCTTGTCCTATTAGGAATCTGTTCAGGGGTGATGTACTGTAATCGTTCGATTATGTTTGTGTATTTTTTTTTCTTCTTTTTTTTGTCACCCCGAATTAATAATAAAAAAATAGTCCTCTATCAGCTCCCCCTGCTGTTGCTATCTGCTGCTAGCGTAATGTTTTACGCTAATTTTATTTGCAAAGAAATTGTTACACTTTCTGCCCCGAGTTGCGCGTGCCATGCGTGCATTGTGTGCAGTAAAATCGCCCTAGCCTAGTTCTGGTTCACCTAAAATGCACACGCTTCTTGCACACCGGGGCGTTCAATCGCTGTCACGGGGTGTTGTATTGATTGCTTAAAAAACAAAACAAAAAAGTTTGAACGTATTTTTTACACAATCGCACCAAATACTTAATGCATTAGGTATTTCCTGCGTTCTGCCTATCGCTGTATAAAAGACGCACACAGCTCCTTCTGCACTGTCCGCTGATTCGCACTGTCCAACAGTGGCCGCTACCAGTGAAAGTGAGAGAGCTTTTGAACAGTAGTGGGGGGAGACGGAGGAGAGGGATTTGTAATGTTTTGCGCGCGACTGAAAACGGGCTGAAATACATGTTGACACGTGCGCGTGTGTGATACATTTCACACACCGCAACTACTAGTGCTACCTTCCGTTTCCTTGTCGTTGTTTATACAACACGTTTTGTTCTACTTACACACGTACAGCATCTTACTTCTTCCTTGCGTTTCTTCCAGCGCTTCACATATGTACACTTTATGCTTCCGTGCTTCGTCCTAACATGCCAGCATTTTTTTTTAATTCCATTTTTCCTATTGTGCTTCACTCGCTTCGATTTGTCGCCCCACACACACACACATACCTACGCCTAAACTAAACACCTTTCTTAACCCTTGAAGGTTTTTGTGTGTGCTGTACTGCTTCCTGGCAGCCGTGGATATAGACCACCAAGTATCTTCCTCGTTCCATTCTTTTATCTAATTACTTGTATTGGACTGGTTGTGCGGATTCTGCCCGTAAGAGTTGTGCTGTGGTTTGTTATCTTCGAATAAAGCAGGTAAAATTGGTATGCTATTGTGGTGGTCCACTGTGCGGTAGACTTGGCGGAGCACCCTGCATTACACACGCGCGCGAAACATCCATTTAGAGTTGTTTTAGAGTGTTGGGGAGTTGTTGGGTGGTTCGGTGTGTGTTTGTGTTTTGGTGTGTCATTGGAAGGTTGTTGTTGGTGTCAATCCGTAGCGCAGCAGCGTACCGGCGGGCAGCAGGAGAATGGATTAGAACAAACAAATCAGAGCTTTAGTATTCAGTGGTGTGCAGTTGATCGTTGTGCCCGGCTACAGATCCCTGTGCTCCTGTTTCAGACCACTACTTACAGGTAGCGTAGGGTAGGCTGATTGATGTAGGATATGCGGGGGTAGCTTCGGACCGTCCTCGGCCTTCTCCTCCTCTCGCCGCTTCAGGCAAGCCGCCTTCGGGTTTAGATTACGCTCTGGAAATAACGATACAAAAAATAATTAATAATATTGTAAACAGATTCTTTATAAAAAAAAGACAAAAACAGTCACGTGTCGATACATACCTCGCACTTGCTGCTCGAGAGTCATTATCACTTCTACAGCCATGTTCAGTATGCCCAGCTTGGTCTGTGGTTTGTCTGATTTCAGGTGCGACATGCACATGCGTCCCAGCTCCTTCAGCGCCTCATTAATATCCCGAATACGTATTCTGTGCAACAAAAAACAGAAAGAAAGAAGATAAAACTAATACATTTGTCCCAAGGCACACAATGTGTCGTAAAAGCAACACCTACCTTTCACGTGCATTGTTGGCTTGCCTTCGCTCCCGCTCCTTTCGATCCTTTGCCAGTGGGTCCAGATCGTCGTCGTCATCGTCGTCGTCAGCACTGGAACAACTGCGCGAGGTTTTACTACTAGTTAGAATGTTGACGTCAAAGTATCACATCGCAAACAGATACGTCGTAACGTAAAACGTTAAACGCAAGAAAAGAAAATGGTTAAAATGAAAAGAAAAAAAGAAACAGAAACACAACTGTGTTATGAATTGAACAACTAAAAAGGGAAATAATGCATACAAAAAAAACTCAATTTCCGGATAAATTCATACAAATCAAGATTTTATAAATTAATCCAGGAAAAATAAAAAACTACACTTCCCAGCTACCGCTAATCCCATCCCACAAAACACCCACTTGGCGGCAACAAGACCCATCCCCCAACTGCGAGCTGACTAAACCTTGTAAAGAATCACTTACTACTTGCGCTGCCGCTTGGCACCCTTCGCCGAACCCTGCACGGAGCTGCTCGGTTTGGTGTCGGAATCTGGAGGCTCTTTGCGTTTCTCTGAGGATAAATGATAAACTGTTTTTTTAGATGATAACGTTTATAGTAAATCACCTATCAGTATTGTTTGTGTGGCAAATAAACGGGCGGGGGCGCGATGGGGCGAAAGCGAAACTTACTGTTGTTCACCGAGACCGGGCCGCTGCCGGGGAGTCGTTCCGTTTTCACGGGGACGGTGGAAAGTTCGGCCGGCGCGTCCGGGTGCTGCTGCAGCTGGGAGGAGGGTGGAATGATCGGCCCGCTGCCGGTCGAGTACGGTGAGACGGTCGCGGCAGGGTCGATTGAAGAGAGCGACACACCGACCTGCGGCTCGCAGTGATTTCGCAGTATGTTGATGGCATCGTCCAGCCGTTCCTCCATGCGTGACCCTTGCAGGGACTGTGGGCAGATTGTTGCGGGGGAGAGAAAGATGGGAGAGAGAGAGAGAGAGAAAGAGAGAGAAAAAAAGCCAGATTAGAGGGTCAATTCGGAATAATAAACATAAATGTCGCACAATTCTTTGCCCTCCGTGACGGGCAAAATGATAACCCGGCGCGGGCAGGAGCGCGGAAAAGACAAACAATATGACCGAAAAGGCCATATCATCGGAAGCAAATGAAAACAAACGTAAATAAAAGAAGCGTACGGCATTATCAAATTAACGACCTTCAAGTTTGACAATAGTTAACAATGCATACAAATTTACAATATTTCGTACAAGCTACGATCGACGGAGTAAAAAGCTCTGTATAAATACAACAAAAATTAATGTAGCACGATATATTAATGCCAGAGCCAGAGCAAGATACTGTACAACACACACACACACACACACACACATGGAGACGTAGTATTCGGTTTTACTGGCGATGTGAGCACACTTATGCTACAATTTCATTACCACACAGCCTCCGCTATCAACAGTGTTCATGCTAAGCCAACAAAAAAAAAAACACAAAAAATGGTAATGATGTGCAACACACACACTGGAAAAAAAGGAACGAATGAGTGGTCCGCGTTCGACCTCTGCCCCCGAAAAAACAGAGGGACACCACGCGAGCCATACAAAAGCGAAGATGTGGTTCGCTGGTGGTGCAGGAATTCTCGACATTTAACATTTTGTGTGCAATCATCACAGCTCCTCAGCAGCTCCTTCTCTTTTTCCATCCATCCACAATCTGGGCCCAGAAGCCTTGTCCCATACTTACCGTGACGTTTTCATGCTCTCTTAGTAGCGACACGATCGCCTCATCTAGCGGCTGTATCTCGGGAGAGTTGGCCTATACGGGAACGAGATACGAAATAAACACAAGAAAGAAAGAAAGAAAGAAAAAAACATGCATCAACGAAAAATTGTTGGAAATAACACGCATTCAAATCAAATGAAGAGAATCAAATTAAAACAAGTAGAGGTAAAAAAGAAAAAGAAGAGTATAAGAAGAAGAAAGAAAACCACACATCAAACACGCTCACACACACAATGGTACTTTTGGTGTTTTGTGCCATAAAAAAGAAACAAAATTGACAAGAGAAATACTGTATCGAAACATGACAGTCATTTTGTTTCGAAAGATGAATAAAAACAACTAAAAAGGTTAAATATAGAAAAACAAAAGGAAAAAAGGCATTTAGGTGCAAATGTAACTAATCTTTAGGCAAAGTGATGTTTGGAATGATAATCAAACCCCGCGAAAAGATCCGATCAAACTGTTATTTTAAGATATTGTTACAAAACGAAGCGTAAGCTTTATCAGAATAGTAGCAATTTACAATTATTACGAATAAATTTCAAACATTACGAAAAATCTTGCAAACATGCTAATTTACAAATGGATAAAACAATTTTACAAAAGATTGGAACAAGTCTTGATATAAAATATGTAAATATCATAGTAATACAAGTATATATAAAACCAAGATACGCTTGATCGTCAGATTGCCACAAAAAGAAAAAAAAACTTGAATAACATGATAATTACATCATAATTGTGATCAAACAATACAAACAAAAGAATAAACAACAACAATACTGTGAAAAATTAGATCAAAAACCACTCGTACATCTAGTAAACTGACAACGAGTCCTTTGTCAGGTATCGATTACAACAAATAGCTTTTCCAAATTGATACACGATAAAACTCATCGCGAAAAAGGGCACCAAGAAACAACAACAACAAAAAAACCCACACAAACGGAGCGAAAGAAAGAAGGCAAAGTAAGAGGTGTAAAACAAAACAAAACAAAAAAAGCAGCGCGCCTCGTTTACGGGTATGTGTGTATGTGAAAGATCCAATCCAATTTACCATATGGGGCAGTCCTCGATGCACTAGCTCGGGCGCGTAGGAACCGTTCGATAGGCTGTTGAGTACGGCCGGGCCGCCACCGTTGCTGTTGATCACCGCCGGGTTGATCTGCTGCCAGGCACCGCCCGCCGCCGCGACGGCCGCCGCAGTGGCCGCCGACGCAACGGACGCGGGAACGCCACCGCCGGGCACGACGACGGTGGAGCCGCCGCTCGCCGGCACGGCGGCGGCATGAATACTTTGCTGCGACGCTTGCTGGGACTGCTGTACTTGTTGCTGTTGCTGTTGCTGTGCCTGCTGCTGCTGGGACGTGAGCGGTGGAGGTGAGTTCACTGGCGTGTTGGGGTTGGAACCGTAACTGCTAATGCTCTGATCGGTTGGGTACATCTAGTGGAGGGAAAGCAGAAAAAAAGGGACACAAACGGGTGAGCACGGTGAGACAGGGGAGGGAGTTAGAGGAAACGAATTAATACAAGACCATGTTAAAGGATTATGTTTTTATACTGGTCCGCAAGGGTGTGTGTGTGTGTCTGCAGACGACGGTAGGCCATTACAACATCCAATGCTTTTTTTTAGTTTGTTCATTTTCCTGTTTTTGCTCATACAAAACCATTACCACATACCACATGCAGCAATATATCTCTTGTTAGAAATGTCTGTACATGGTTTCATATTTGCTAATGTTTTTGCTGTTGTTTGATATGCTTTGGTTGACAACCACAATAAAGAACAATCGGCAACTACCGATCGCGATCCAGTGAGATCATAACATGCGAGGCACACACACACACACACACACACACACACACACACACACACACAGTAACCAACATCACCTTAATCTCCTGCCGCATATCGTATACTAACCGTCTGTAGCGCCTTGCCGACCAGGGTGTCGTTTTGTACAATTGGACTATGCTGCGCATGCTGGTTGTGGTGACCGCCAGCGAGCGCGTTGTAGATTGCGGGTGAGTTCTGGCCCTGCGTACCGATCGGCGGTATCTGCGCGTTATTGCCCCGGAACGTGCTCATCGGTGGAAGTGCTTGCGTTTGATTCTGCACCAGCATCATCATCATCCCCAGTAGCGTTTAGGTGTTGATTGGAACGGGACACAACGTCCAGCAGCGATCGGGTGTTGAGTGTTGATGTGAAAATCGAAGAGGTACACAGAAAAGAAGAAGAATGCAAATTAGAAGTCTTTTTTCGCCACAATTCTAACCGTAAGTCAACATGTAAGCGCGGGTGCGGTATTAATACATTACCTGTGAAAGATGGCCGCCGTCCATGTGCGGCACACCGACCGGTGACATCGCGTACTGGTCATGGTTGTGCTGAGGGCCACCGCCGGCCCCACCCCCACCGAGATGGGTCCCGTGACCTACGTTGTGGTAGCCGCCGCCACCACCACCGCCGCCGCCGCCGCCGCCCGTACCGGAATGTGGTGCGTACGCTCCGCTCGACGAGGACGGGTACCAGGAGCCGCCGGGCGAGTCGTAGTACGGTTCCGGCTGGTACAGTGCGCCGCCCGCCTTCGGGGACGTGTATCGCTGCCCGCCCGTAACCGGACTCTCGTGCGTGTACTCCTCCGGGGCGTACTGTAGCAAAAAAAAGAGCGAATGACAAGATGAGAAAGGATTGAAAGGCGAATTAGAATTAATTATGCTTAATGGATTCGTGAAGCTCCGTGGGCGGAAAGGACATTGTCCGAATGGGAGGCCACAGTAGAAGACGAAACGGAAAAACAAAAAAAAAAACCTTATCCCAAGCGCTAAGTAATGGATTTTACACCCTCCCCCGGAGGTCACAAGAAATCAAACTTTAGGAGCTGCGGTGATTTATGCACCAATCCCGCCGCTAGTCTTGCGGGAGAGCTTTAAAGGGACCGATTAAAGACCTCACACCACCGTCGCTATCCTCCGGCGAGCTGTTCCCAGTCGTCCTCGTGCAAATCTCCCTTTCGGTGTTCCGCCCCGGGGGCTAGACTTCCCGATGGCTAGATGATGCTTGATTAATGGATAGCTTTCGCTTGATCCCACACTTTCCCGAATCTTAGGCGTAATGTAAGCGCGCGCACGCTATCCGGACGATTCTTCTTAAGTTCTTGCTGCACAAAACTCGAGAGAGCAGCTCTAGGAGGCAACAAAAAAAAGAACATCCATTCCGTCATTCGGTAGACGTAATCGCCAAGATTGTTTTAAATCGCCACTCCCTATCTCGCTTTCGGGCATTCTTCTGCTGTAACCCGCGTTTCGTGTCTTCGGGCGTGTCGCGATTGTCCCTTTAGCTCCGCAAAGGTCATACTACAAAACCGGCGTGGAAGCAAACCCGAGGCTTGTTGGTAAAGGGAAACGATTCGCACGATGAGCTAACTTTCGGGCGAAGCTGCTTTTGCTGCTGGCGTGTCTGAATGAAGAAGTCCTGCCACCGTGTATACTTGAATGAATGAAACACACGCGGGCGCGACCGAAAAACTGCGCAATAGATACGTTTGTAACGGAGCCGATAGGGTCGATTGGTTGCTCCTCGGTTTGAAGCTCTCGACACACATCGTCGTCCACAGCAAAAAAAAGAAAGACACGATCGCGGACCTACGGAGTCGAGAGAGCATGGGGTGATAAAAATTCAGCATATCACACCACCCGAGAAAACCGGTATTGCTTTCCAGCACCGAGACGAGACCAGACCAGCCAGTCAGT
Source organism: Anopheles bwambae (assembly GCA_007018985.1). NCBI lineage: Eukaryota > Metazoa > Arthropoda > Insecta > Diptera > Culicidae > Anopheles > Anopheles bwambae. Next base: position 15,758 of record SIXB01003837.1, read on the forward strand.
CGCGTCTTCTCGCGGGCACACAGCAACATGGAATGCCAACATATTGCTAGCCGCAATAGGGCATCTCATCTCGTCGGACTGCGAGCCCAGAGACGAAAAACTCGTCGTGTTCGGACGCTGCTAGCGATTCTTGGGCGCGTGTTTTCTCTATTTTTTTTTTTTTTTTTGGTTAAATATACACACTTCCGCAGATGAACTCCACGACGGCGACGGCGACTAGAATTTGACCAATTCTGGGAACTGCCCTCTAACTCCCACACACACTACCACTCCCGCACACGCACCATCGACCGTGTCCGAATTAAAGGTTTTTATCACTACTTTACGAAATGCTTAGACCCCTTCCCGCCGTCACGTTGCCGCTCCTCCCACCACACTCTGTCCGTCCAGCGCCTCTTTTGAGGAATCCGACCGACCGACCGGCCGACCAATCTAACCAACCCAAAACCGCCTCTCATCGACATCTCTACTCCATCACCAACAGCTCCCCCCTCCCCCCTTCTCTTCCTTCTCCCTCCCTTTCCAGCTCCTTTCCAGCGATTTGATACTCTGCTTCTTTCGCTCGCAACATGCTACAGAGATTAGCATACTCTACAATGTTTGCATGCACAATCGTCAACCACCCTCCTCGCTCCTCCTCACACACACTTTGTCGTGTTTGTGTGTGTGTTGTGTGTTTGCGCGTGGGGAAGCTGGGCGGCGAGACGAGATGCTCATTATCATATTTGACAAATTTTCGATATTAATCATGATCATCAACAGCTCAACCGGAATCACTTTTCACGAAAAACATCAACCCACCCTGCCCCTCCTCTCCTCCTGTGTGCCTTTTTGGGGGGGGGAGGGTTGATAGATACATTGGGTGTGAGACGATGAGAGAGAGAGACTGAAATGACTGAGCAGTTGCGAGGCAGTTGGGGAGGAAGGTGGAAATGCCAAAGTAGTAAAAGCTAAAAGGCCATCGCTTCGTATGCTCTCCATCAAACACACACACACACACAGACAGAGCAATGGAGCAAAATCCCGTCGTGAATGGAGCGGAGCACAGTCACACAGCTTTCGGAATAGAAACACACACAAACACACACAAGGAGGGCTGTGTGAGGAGCTTTTTGGGGAAGGCAGACATGTTGGCAACACAGTGAGACACCCAAACCGACCAGAGCCGAGGCAGCCCCAGAGCGATACAGCAAACGGAGAAAGACTAAAACTATCCGTCTAACAACATAAACCAGAGTATAGAGAAGGAGATAGCGAGAGAGATAGAGAGAGAGGGAGAGGGAGAGGGTGGCCAGCATACAGTAGCAGTAGCGAGCGATTGGAAGCGATGGCGTGGAGTGGGACTGAAACGATGACAAATGGTAGGAAACGCAAAAGAAGCAGCTACTACTGCTACTAGCCGGAATCGACGACCGTTTATCATGCGTTCCCCCCCCCCCCCTCCAACTCTTCCACCTAGCCTCACACCCCGGAGCGGGGGTGGACTCTAGGCGATGGCGGCAATGGCCAACCGACTCCCCGCACCCGGAATATGTGTGTGTGTGTTTGCGTGAGAGTGTTGCGTACTAAATCACTCGTCTTATAAACGGAGGCAATTTTCTGGGCCCTTTCCTTCGTCCTCCTCTTCCAGCTCCAAAAGTTACTCCAGCGACTTCCCATAGTGTGATGGTGTGATGTATATGTTTTTACTACAGAAGTGAATCGAGAACTTATCTCCTCCCTCGACAGCTAATTCCAGCCAGCACGAGTTCACAAATGCTTATTGATTTCAAAGCACTTCTCTGAGAGGCGTCCTCTTTTTGGATAATTAATCTGCTTACATAGTTTTCGCCTCCAATCCTCACCCAATGAAACACGCGTTTGTCCTTAGAATTGAAACTCCAAATTGACCGATTGCGTGCACAGTGTCTGTTGTTATGAATGCGATGGATGCGCTCATCGCCCAAACGGATTGGGTGGTAAATTATTAAGAAGGAACTGGCCGCCCCGGGAGTTGGAACCGCTTCTGACATTTAAAAGCTCCCCCAAGAAGACTTGCCGTGTGTCTTCTTGGCCACCAGAGGTGTGTGGTGGTGTCTTGGCCAAGCTCGCCCAACCACCACCATCCCCAAGTTGAATCTCTCTCTCTCCGAAGTCGCTCATATCGATTTCAAATTATGTTCAGCCAGATCTCCAATGTTTTATGTTTGTTGCTTCAATGGCAAAATAACGTCTTTAAGGAAAGGGAAGACACACTCCCAAAAGCTCGTCTGCTCTTCTGTAGCACCACCACCATACCATATATGTGTATGTGTGTGTGTTTGTAGGTGCTTTTTGAAAAATATTTTCTTACGACTTTGATCTTCCAATTTGTGCGGAAAGCATTTTCGTTTATATTGGTGCTGATGGGGTGGCTGTTAAAAAATCCCCAAATAACTGCCCAACAAAAAAAAAAAGATTATTATCTCCACACCTCCACACACACCGCTACACATTACCATAATGCCGGGGAGGTGGTCTTCGTTTGCGATTTACTACCATGCCCGCGCGCGGTGCCTTTGCGTGCCCTTCTTCTGCTGCTCCACTCCAGACGACGTCCATCCCTCACACACACACGCGCGAGATGTTGGATTTGAGATAAAAATCCGATCAAATAGTAATGAACGAACTGCCATAAACGGAGCGGGGTTTCGTGATCGAACACCAGCCCCCCCCCCCCCCCTGCAACCCCCGGAGTCGGTGAGGATGCCAACCAAGAGCCGGTTCTTTCATAGAAGCGACGAGACGGCAGCAGCAGCCATCAAAGATTCAAATATTACTCCCAATCATGACGAGCGCGCTATCGCTATTCGCTTGCAAAACCCAGACGGGCGGCGATACCACCCTGTTACTAGGACTTTTCGCTCTTTCTCTCTCTTTCTCTGTCTCTCGGTTGCTTAGGATTGCAGAAAAAGTTCCGTTTTTTTTTTACCAAACGATATCCTCGTATGCTCTTCTTTTTATTTGCTAGATCTGAGTCTTTCTTTCCAATTCTACCACTATCGCTTACAGAGGGGGTTTTTGTGTCGTTTCCTATCCATCGGATTCGAATTCGGATTTGAACATACACAGACACACGCGGCCCTTAAGCAAAGTACGATTGCCGGTACCGATGGCACGGGACAACCAACCAGCCCGGCGGACAAACATTCAAAGGGTGTTATGGTATTAGTTCATTTATAATTCAATAGCGAATATCTAACACTCGCCGCGCCCCTTCCGAGGACCTTCATTCTTCCCACCTCGAAAAACTCAGAACGACCCCGAAATTTTCCCACTCGTTTCTACTCCTCCCACCACCGTACACCAACCAACCGGCAGGAGACTGTTTCGGGACGATTATTATACGTTTGCTCTGGGCTGCATCGTACAACCCTCACTCTCGCCTTGTGCTCTCTTTCTCCCTGCCACATCATCTCTAGCAATTTCCCTCCTAATGGGACGGAACAACCATGGGTCCTCCCCGCCCCGTGTGTCCATATCCCCGTGTGTCGGTGTGTAAAAACGTCACCCATTCCCATTTCTTCTGGCACAACCAACAACAACAGGGAGAGCCGTGCTGCAACACACAACACCGGAGACCGGAACACACTGGTGTCCCTTCGTTTTTAAAAGGAGATCTTCTTTTTTTCTGGTCCTTTCTCCCTTCCCAGTAGTTTTCGTGTTGATGCTTGTGCCCGGGGAAAAACGCACCACTGCGTCCGGGACCGAGAGCGTGGAAAACGTACGTGTTTGGTTGCTCCTAGGACACCACAGACAGTGCTGCCTGCGCGTGCGATCACACTACTAGCATTTTCCCGACTAGCTGTTGCACCATACACACTCACACACACACACAGACACACACATGCGTCCATTCATCTTTCCTTTCTCCTAGGGCCCGGCACGATGACAAAGTGGTTGCTCCCTCTTCAACCCCACCCTCTGTGCACAGGGCACACACCATCATCAAAAATCGAATATGCGCCCAGAGTTAGGCAATTGTATTTTTTCGGCAGCCAAACAAGCGAAAAAAAGCCCCTTATAAAACATACGCTTAGAAGCACCCTTCTTTTGCAGCATTCGATCCTTACTTTGTGTTCAACTGTGGGCCGTGAAAAAAAAGGAAAGACCTAAACAACATCCATCTCACTCTGTCTCGC
>SIXB01003838.1:0-20084 GCA_007018985.1 Anopheles bwambae
AAAAAAAAAACAAAATCCAACACCCAACCACATTCACTAATAATAAGGTGTAAGAGACAGAGCGAGAGAAGCCGTCGGTCGTACATGCCATCCGTGCAAACGTACCGTGTGTGTGACTGTGCGTGAGGTGAGAATTATTTTAATTGGCGTGTCATTAATGCTAATGACGATCGTCGTAACCATACTGTACCGCTGTAGCCGGTTTCAGGGCGCGCCACACCTGGCATTCGGCGGAGGGTGGAAAGAAGGGTGGGTGTTTAGTCCCCCACAGGCCTCCACATGGAGGGGGCGGGCATGGCGAAGAAAGTGCAAACGATTCGCACCTCGGCTCGAATTACCGCGGGTCGCCGACGCCGCCGCCGATCTGCTCTGGTTTCGGTTTCGGAGCAGCGGGACGCGCAGGCAAAACGGCACCCAATAATGAGTGACATTAGGCGCGCGGTAATGAACGCCACTAATTTTGACGTGTTTCGTGCGAGCGATAGTAAGCGATAGGCCGCATTCCGTCTATATTTTCCGATCCTGCGGCAGCGCTAATTGTCTTGAATGGTGGTGCGATGCGAGCGTTGTCAAAGCGTCGCCAAACGCCCCGCGCGATTGTTGCGTTTCTGGAGTGTTGCTGGGGATGCTGGGACGGTTAGGTGGAACAGAGAGGCTGTGAACACTTTTCTGAAAGCTAAGAATTTGTGTTAGAGGTGTGAGGAAGAGCGGGCGGTTTTGTATTTTATATGTAAATTTTGTTTTAATCCGCCAAACAAAACCACTGAGTTGTTTCTGTTCTTTCATCTGGGATGCGCGGTAAGACGAGTATAACTGAGAAACTGAGATGTTGAGATGTATTTCTTAATTTGGTGGAAATGGCAAAGGACATCAAAAATTTAGACTAACAATTCTGAAGCGGCCACTTGGGGCCTCAGGCTTTACGGTCAGCTTTTTTCTCAAACAATTTTTATCCGCTTCTCAAAATTCTGATGTAGCAACGGGCTTAATAGATGACGTTTAAAAACTTTTGGGATTTTGAAGGCAATAGTTCAGTTTAGACATCGACAGCACATACAAGACATTGAATAAACAATGTAATACAAACATCATAAGTTCTGATGTCTTTCAGATGAGCAAGTCATATTTTAAGGTCCTGGTCAAATATTACCGCTTAGGACCTCGTTTGCTCAAGATCCGTAATTGCTTCCGATACAACTTTTTTGAGGAATCTAAACGTAAGCTTTCTGAATTGGGCATTACAATATTCGACATTGGAGATGCATCTGTAACATTTAAACTTTTCATAATGTTCTTCTCAAACCTTCATTAATAACGCTTAAGAGTTTGAGTTATCAGAAATTAGGCATCCAATTTTCGAATATGTTAGTTGTGATTGCCAACTTTTCCATCCGCCCAACAGAACCTAAGCTTCTGTGGATCGCTTTCGCTCCACGCTCTTCTCTGCGCAGTATCCTCCAACTTAAAATTGAACAATAAAAAGCTTGTCTTTAAGACCCTGCCTGTAGTGCGCAAGATCGTAGATCGGTGTCCGACGGCGTTGGAAAACCAGAAGCGCTTGCGCTCCGGTTTGAATAATGCAACACACACACACACATATTTTCGGATGATTAAAGCTCAAGTTACAGCAGGTCTGCAGGGTTCGGCGAGGACGCGTGTGCTATGTTTACGCACGCTTTCGATAGAGGCGTCAAACATCATCAGCCGCGAGGACAGTCTTCCCACCCTTTCCAGGCGTCGAAACTCGAGCACACGGTGTAAGGTCGGAGCGACAGCACGGGCCCGATCAAACCGTGCGACAAACGCGCACACCGAACGGAAACAAATCACCCGACAGCATGCATGCATGGGGGGGTTTGTTCATTATTTTTATGCTGTTTGCATAATTTACATAAACACGCCCGCCGCTCAAAACATGGGGAGCGGTCAGCGTACAAAACCTGTTGCAAGGAGGCACGGTCCCCCGCCCGTCGGACCCGTCTCGGGCGGCGCAATTTCGACACCGTGAGGAATCCTCCGACGATTTGGATTCGGTCGCCGGAGTGAACCGGTTGCGGATACCGCTGGTGGTTAGTTCTATCGATTTCCTGGAGCTCCCTGCCGCCAGTGCCGGTGCCGCAATTGGTGACGGAAATGTCAGACGGGAAAGGTAAATGAAATCACAAACAGGTGATGGTCACGGCGGCAACGGCTCCAAAAGTGTTGGAGAGGGCTTTCGCGCTTGCCGGGTCGGGATTATCGCCATTGGATCGGCGCATCGGCATCGCCTTCATGGTCTTCCAGCTGCTAATCGAGCTTTAATGAATATCATCCACTTTATCTCTTGATTGCCGCTACTGATGGGTGCGCATTTTAGCCAAATTCGGTGCTTTTCGGTGTCGGTGGAAAGCATAGCAGCAAAGAAAAACGCATTACCATCCAAGAAAGCGTCCCAGGCAGTCGTTCTCACGCTCTGTCTGGTGCAATGTCTATGGAAACGGCAAACCTGCTCATCAGCTGCACAGTCTGCAAGAAACACTCTTCGGAGCCGGATATCGGCGAAGGCATCCGGCTTATCGGAATCAAAACGTTAACGAAAGTCGTGCAGATTTTTTACAACCACACACAGACACACACATACTTGTCTGATGTCGAAACAAACAAACCCAACAAGACAGCAAAAACCGAATCCATCACCTAATTTTATAGCCACACTCGAAAAAAATGGGTCCCATAAACCGATTGAGGGCTCTGCTTTATTGGGGGAGAGATGTTTTCGTACCCCGCTATTCCCGCATGCACAATCCACCCCAATTCCGCCCCGAAATTCGACAGACGAGTGTCGAGCGACAGGTTGCGTTTAAATTTCAATTAATACGTCCACGTCGCGGCCGGCGCTGATCGTGAGCGGTTCTCGTCGGAGAGCTGTGCCCTCGGCCACGGAGGCGTTAGTAGGCACTAATTAATTGATTTATGGGGCAGCCTTTTTTGCTGCTGCTGTCGTACCCGGTTGTGCTCGTAAAACTGAAAGCACCCTTTCCCCTTTTGTCCTCATTGGACCCGGGGCGGGGAAAGAAATGACAGGAAGAGGAGGATTTTATATCCCAATTCCCATTTATTGGTGTCAGAATGTCAGAGAGATCCCTCGAAGGATGCTTCGACCAACGGGAAGGGTTTGCACGTAGCGGCCTGCAGTGGGCGATGACTTCTCGCGGCGGGAGGTTGGAGAGATCTCCAAGAAGACCTTGATTTTGCGGCTTGATGCTCCAGTAAGAAGGATTTCCTTCTTCTCCGTAGTTGGAAGCAGTTCGCACGCACACGAAACATCTCCCCCCGCTTGCAGGTGAAATTCAGGCCAGCAAGACATCAACGGGAACTAGCCGATAGCTCCCAACTCTGCTGAATGCTGCTGAAAATCCCAGCTTCCAACAGAATACACACACTTGTACTAGCTACAATGTTTGCACTCGCGGCAGGAATTCTGACTGCACGGTTTCATCACATTCATGCCACCCCTCACCTGCTTGGTACTGGTTATCTTGATCACCGGACGGCACTGGTTGACCTTTTTGCCAACAAAAGCTAACTCCGGCCTATGGACGATTGTTCGGCTGCACAGTGGACGCGGAAACAGGCAACTGGGGGGGCGACAACAGTGACACAATTCCTGCCTTTCCACCCGGCCCGGTCTTATTCCAGCGAAAAGAAGAAAACAAAAATGCAGCGACGTAATCGAAAAAAAAAACCAAGATTCCAGCAATAAATAGTGGAAATAAAAGGCTCAGCGTGAAAGTGATGCCCGAAGACGAATGGAAGCGATCGGGCCGATCGATCAACGCCAATACGTCACCGCGTAAGCGCAGCACCGCAAGCACGTTTCGTGGCAAATGTTTATTGATATTAATTTGACTGCCTTTTGTGGGCATCGAGCATCAGCGCAGCGCACCTTACACGCTCGGAATGTGTCAAGTCCACGAAACCAGTCCGGTCGGTCCGGGATCTTCATGTCCTTGTTGGTCGGACTGGCCTGAGGGGCTGGGGGACTGTTTTCTGCCCTCGGAGGTCTCCATTCCTAAAGGTCTTCCTTTTGGATGCTCCCGGGTCTACGGTGTTACGAATCAAGCCCTCATTGCGTTTGAGACGTTGGGAAAGGAAGTGGCAGAGAATTAGTAATAGGTACCGTTGCCTGGGATTGCTAATAGACCTCTCCGCACCAACCTGCCACCAACTGGGAGCTGTTCAGGGTGTGGAGCTGTGTCAAAGGAAGATCGCGCGTGAAAACTGAACTACAGGCGAGTCTTGGGTAGGAGTTACAGCCAATTCTGTTAACAATCAGTACACGGTGGGCGCAAAAAAAAGAAGTCGTGCCGCCAAGCAGAGAGAGAGAGAGAGGGCTGTGGCGATTTTAACCTTCGAGCCGTAACAGAACGCAGCGGGACAGTCGAACCCGTCACGAAAAACACCGTCCGCGGGGGCCCGTTCTTAAGAGACCTCTTTTATTGTTCCATTGTAATGGAGCTCCTCCAAAAAGAATAAAAACCTATTTCTGATGTTCCAATGTTTCTTCCCAAAAAAAAAAAACTTCTCCAAGCTCTCCCCGATTGCTTGGCACTGTGCAAAGCAGCCTATTCATACCTGTGTGCAAAGAGGCTCCCGAGACGATTGCAACGACGACGACGACGCATTGGCTTGCCTTTTACGACCGTCCGGACGCATCCGAACGGGGTCGGACGGATTCCGCAGCAAGCGTTTCGCTATCTCGCGCGTTTATCGGTGCCGTTTTCGGGCACACCACTCCACCATTGCCCTGTCGGGCCGGACGACATGGCATCACGGCATGGGAGCAGGTTTCCATATTCGTCGCACACGTCGTCGTCGACGTCTTTTGCCTGTTCGATTGATCGCTCGGTGAGCCTGCGGAGCCTGCGAACCGTAGGGCACTTACTGCCGTGCGACAAATTGCTGATGTCTTCCTTGGTTGCATTCCCGCGTTCGGCCAATCAAACGTCCTTCCACGAGGGTGGGTGGGCGGGCTGGGCAGGACGTCCTATCGGGCATAATCACCTTAAAAGGGTGCCCGAGGCTCTATGTATGCATGTGTCGGCGCCCCTTTCTACCGCTCCTCGCTAGCGACAAACCCCCTCCCGGGGGAGTAATGAATTATCAATTACATTCCTGCTGCTTTTTTATGTTTTTCTTCAGTTTGGTTTTTTGTTTGCGCGCCTCCGGACCAGTCCGGGAGGAGGGAAGTCATCCAAAAGGGACTACGGGACTGTTTGATTTTGTAAAAATATGCGACCCAATTTGCAGGCAATTTGAAACCCAACCAGGGAACAGGAAAGGCACATTCCAATCCGGGCACTACTGCCGGGGAGAATGCCGCGTACCCAAACAGGAACCTTCGGAGGATGCATCAACAGCCTAGCCTTCAATGTTTTAATGTTTAATACGACCTTTTTTTTATTCATTCGTTTTTCACTTCCAGCCTGCCAGTGTAACGGACACGCCCGGAAGTGCCGCTTCAATCTCGACCTGTACAAGATGTCCGGGCGCGTTTCGGGCGGCGTGTGCACCGACTGCCGGCACGACACCACCGGCCGCCACTGCCACTACTGCCGCGAAGGCTTCTTCAAGGATCCGACCAAACCGATCACGCACAAGAAAACCTGCAAGCGTAAGTATTGACGTAACCGTGCACGCCACTTCTAGCCGCTAGGTACAAAAGGTTTCCTTGATGTGGTGCTCTCAAGACCAACGAGCCGTTTTGAGGGTTTTAATCATACATCATAGAGCGTGGAGCGTAACACCCGCGCGCTACTGTCGCCACTGCCGAAAACGGAGCGAGGTCAGGTGGTGCATCATGAATCACGTTGGATAATTGTCACTCCACACGAGCTGCCGTGTCAGGCAAGTGCTAGCTTTGACAGATCATGCTAAACAACGAAGAACATACAAATGTAGTCTACGAATGCCGCAACGCTTGAACATCTGGAGCATCTTCTGGTTCTGGTAACTCCGCCAATATCTTGATATATCTTCCAAACAACCAACTCCAACTAGATTGTAGTTTGTTGAAGCAACCCGTTCACCTGATGCTGCTTTTGGAGCACTGTTTTCTTCTTCAGACATTCAACATTCGGCCTAATCCAAGCAGTCCAACAGCAATGAATGCTCTCGGTGTCCTTCAGCCTCTCGCTGCGGTTTGCGCAAAGAGGTAAGAGGTGTTGAAGCAGAAGTCCTCCCTAACGCTCAACGGTCCCGCCGAGCCGAACCGAATGCTGCGTGTAATTTGAAATGGATTGCGTGTGACAAACCAAAAACTAAAAAAAAACTAAGATAAAGAAAAAGGAACGGAATGGCCATTCACCTCGAACCTCAAGACCCAGCAACAGACGCGGGCGTCGGGAGGGCGCACACCCTATGAATGCTTCTGTTTCACTTGGGCCGGCCGGGTGCGTGATGAACGCGTTTGTATTTAATTAAGGTAAATAATAGAGACATTTGGTGGAGGCGAACGGCACGGTGGTGTGAAACGCCAGCGAGGGCCTGCGACACGCGACAAGATTTACTGCCCTGCACTGCGCTCGGCGCTGGTTGCCCGGGCCGAAGATAGCAGGACGCGATCAAGCGCGGCAGATAGGAGCGAAGCAACGGTTCGATGCACAACAACCATGCAATGCGCCGACATCGGGGAACGCTGTTTAGCGGATGCGCGATATGCTCAAGGCCGCCCTATATTGGTGGACAGATCTTTGCTTATTGGAGCTGATAGCGTTGATGCTCTGACAGCGGTGCCATTCGATGGCTGTCTCGCTGAATAGTTTGATTAAAGTTCACTGCCAAGGACAGCAGCCCACGTGGGTCAATGGGGTTCGGCATGCTCTAATTAGCGTGACAGTGGCGCAGGAAGCTGCAGCACTTGCAAAAAAAAACAAAAATTCGCAAGAAGTCAATCATCATTAACCGTTTCTAGGTTCCACTCGGCAAACACTCCAGCTTCTACCGCTTTCAAATCAATTCCAGTAACGGTAAACAAAAAACACACACACATACAGCGCACCATCTCGAACGTTTGGCGGAAGTTGGCCGCAGGCTGCGCGCCAAGCAATCGTTTTGGGAAGCGAAATGAGCTCCCCGGTACCGCCGCGTACGTGGTCCGCCAGCAACCTCCAGGCGGCTGATGCGCGGCAGAAGATAGCGAATACCGCGCATCGGGGTGGCCTTGCCGTTGCTGTCCCGGGGCCCCTTCGCGAACAATCGACGCGATCGGGCTCGCTCGCACCGCCGCAGAACGATGCGGTGCGGCTCCATAAATCATGACCACTACCAGCTATTACTCTAGTTTTTCGTTTGATTTATTTTTCCTTGTCCGACGCTCACTGCCTTACCTACTCGTCTCTCTCTCTCTCTTTCTTTCACAGCCTGCGACTGCCATCCGATCGGGTCGTCCGGCAAGAGCTGCAACCACACGACGGGCCAGTGCACCTGCAAGGAAGGCGTAACGGGACTGAACTGCAACCGGTGCGCCCGCGGCTACCAGCAGAGCCGCTCGCATATCGCACCGTGCATAAGTACGTATCCGGGGGGGGGGCATTGGGTGTTTGTGTTGGTGGGATGGTTGGGGCCTGTGGACCAGTCGGTAGCACTTCCCCAAACCCTTTGCACAAGTGTGCTGGTGTCTAGTGGCAGTGTCTGCCTTCCACTGCTACTACTACCGCTACGACTTCTACTGTGCTGCTACTACTTCTTCGGCGTCCTCGTGGTTCAGGCACTCTCACCCGTTTTCGAACAGAGAGACAGTTAATTAAAACCGAAACCAGTGCGTGTGTGACCTGAAACAAACACACACACAAATGAAAAGCCAAGCGAGCTGTGTGTTCTCCATGCTTCCTTGGTTATCAGCCGCGTACGGCACATTAAAAATGCAAAATTAATTGTTTCGAGATGGTTGTACATAAATTTTGCTTCGTGCACACTACTAAATGATAGCTCTCTCTCTCTCTCTCTCTCTCTCTTTCTCTCTCTCACCCTTTTCTTTCCGGTGCTCAGAAATTCCCCGCGTCATCAACATCAACCATCAGGCGCAGAACACGGCCCCAGAATCCTACCAGTACGATCCGGACGCGAGCGAAAGCACCAAAGAAAGTGAGTAAACTAGCAGCAGCACCACCACCACCGCACCACGGTTTGTTTACGGTTGTGGCGTTACGATAAGAAGTTTCTTGTCCCGTGTGCTTTGCGTTTTTCTTCTTTATTTGTTTTTGGCTGGTCCTGAAATAAACACTAAAGTTAAAAAAATGGTACCCCTAAATCAAGGCTGCCAGCAGTACAGTGCTGGTCCATTGGATAAGGTCACCGTTTCCTCATCGCACTTTACAAAGGAGGGAAACAGAAACCCTAAAAATTTGTTTTAAAACAGGCTTAAAGTAATGATACATTTTCAAAATACTGAAAACTAGAATCTTTTAATAATTTTAAGCAAATTTTCTTCTCCCCAATTGGTTTGGGCGATCCTCCACAGTAGCATATATTAAAAACTACAGTGAATATAAACATCAAATTTGAAACTGGTAATAATGTGGAGGCTTGGAGATTTAAACTGTAAAACTTCTTGCAGCAAATCACTATTAAAACATCGTTTAAAACAGTTCATAACAAATCTTTACAAGATTTTGAATAAACAATTGACATAATTTTGATTGCCCTAATGTTAACCTTCATGCAAAAACTTCTCATACATTTATAGAATAAAAACCATTATTGGGGCCCTTCACGATTCTAGTCAGTTTTTTGTATGGAGTTTGACAGTTGGAGGCTGAAATCATGTAAACACTCCATACAAAACCACACACAAAACTAGCCTGCGATTTTCAGTCTACATTATTCTAGGCTCAACGCTAGAATTAGATTCGAGGACCTGCTCGAAAAATGGCAAAACAAGGTGGTGTTTACATTTGCAAGGTGCATTAAAGAGATTTGGCGATGGAATCCAGAATGAAAGTTGAACAATCGCGAACGTTTCGGATATTGATTTTGCGTGGGTTGAATATTTACCGATGTGTTTGAATTTCCAAAGTGCAAGAGGAAGTGTATTCATTATGTTGCCCTATATATAATTTTTCTATGATTGCCACTCACGCGAGTGGCAACTCACCCGGTAATCATCATTTCTTACCGTGCTCATTATCACTTGACGAAACTCACTTTCGTCAAGTTATCATTTGACATCCAAGCGAAGCGTTAACATAGCAGTAGTCCAGGATGTCGCATAGCATGTTTTTATAACCAAATTTGAACATCACTTTTTGACAGGATGGGTGAATTTTTTTGTTCAAACAAGCTTTCAGGACGCTTGACGAATACACAAAATACTCTTAAAATTATCATTCAGAAGCAGAAGCGATAAAAATCAGTCTTCTAAATTCATACACCTTGGGATAAGCCCACCTGTATGTTATACCCACTTAGATTGCTGCTCGAAAACTGCTATACATTGCAAACAGCATACAGACTGAAATTTCAGCCAACCAACTTAAAACGGAAAGGACCCCATTCTTAGAATACTTCAATTGTTTATGTTTTTCTGAGGTCTCTACATTTTTTGTCAAGTAGCTCGTTTCCACTTACTTTCTGTAGCATGTTTTAATATATAAAATTCAAAAATATTGGGTATACAACTAAAAACATTAGCTAAACCAAAGGAGGCCCCTTATATCCTAGACCACCACTGTACATTGGGCTAAGTTTTTTTTTTCCCTTCTGCTGCCTTTACCCATTCCCTTGCAAAATTATTAGCGTATCGATGCATATTTTTTCCTGCACACTTCTAGTTTTCTCTTCCATTAGTGCACTTTTCCTTTGCGTTTGAATGTGTTTTTGTGTGTGTGTTTTTTTCTGAATGCGACTCCCTTCATTCCCTTTTTGCAATATCTGTTTCCCAAAAGCCAAAACATTGTTGTTTTCGATTCGTTTCACTTATTGGAATTGATATTCTCGATAATAATTCTCAATAAGAAAAAAAGCAGAAAAAAACAGAATCTCTAAAATGACAACAAAAAATACGACCGAGATACCAACTGGCGAATCCAATGGAGTGGAAAACAGAAGAAAACCAACAAGAAAAAACACACACACTACACATTCTAGCTGCATTCATGGATATTCATGGATGGCGAAAAATTTGCATATAAATAAATTGGCAACAGATTAAAAATTTGTTTTCATACGTATCTATGTCCGCGTGTGTGTGTGCGTGTTTGCTTTGAAGCTCTGCTTTGTTGGCTGAGTTCATAATCCAGTTTGCGGTAAACAATTTCTGGCTGGCTCAGAAACGGTAAAAAACAACATATTTTGCTTTAAGGAACAGAAAAAAAACATTTAAAAACAGAGCAACGCATGAAAGTGATGCAACAAACAGATTGGTTGGGAGATTGGAAAAAAACGAAAGCGTTTGTTATGATTGTAAGCGCCATTTTGTGTGCACAGCTTCTGTTGCTGAAGCTTCGACAGGATAATGAAATGAAAGCAATACTAGAATTAACTTCTTTTTTCGCTCCTTCTCTTCTCATACCACTTCACTCTTTTTCAGACTGTGGCAAATGCAAATTCGACACCAAGCGGCTCAATCTGAACAAATTCTGCAAGCGCGATTATGGTAATGTCTTTGTTTGTTTACACTTTTTTCTCTCCTCCAATTACACAGTAAAGCCACAGTGACGTGGCAGGAGTGGTTTTTTGTTTTTGCTTGCTAACCATCACTCTGTAACTTCCCCCTATCGTTGCTTCCGGTACAGCCATCATGGCGAAGGTGACGGGCCGCACCACACCCGGCGGCAAGAATGCGCCCCGCGACGAAGTCCGCTTCAACCTGCAGATCCAGTCGGTGTTCAAGTCGAACGGGCCGCTGCTGCTGGCGAGCCAGCGCAAATCGAGCATCGGGCTGCTGGTACCGGCGAAGAATCTCGACTGCCGCTGTCCCAACATCAAGATCAACAAGTAAGTGACACTAGATGGGGGTCTTGGAAATCCTTCTTTTTTTTTGGTTGCCTCCAATGCGATATTATGACGGACGTTTGCTATTCCCTTTTCGTGCATTTTTTTTTTCATTTTTTTGCGATCCTACTAGGTCCTACTTGATCCTCGGCATGGATGCGAAAAGCAACGGCGAGAACCTGATGCTCGGCCCGAAAACCATCATCATCGAGTGGAAGGACGACTGGAACAGGCGGCTGCGGCGCTACCAGCAACAGGCAGGCTCGTGCTACTAAGCCACAACACACACAGCCAGCGTCCAAGTACATTCAATATGGCGTCGCTGCGTCGTTGAATCAGCGTTCGATAACCGGCGATCGATCGTCTCGATCAATCTGAAGCGTGCGAGTCGAGAGCGAAAAGCATAGCGGCAGAGCGAGAAAGAAAGGGCGAAATAGCTTTCAGCAGAAGATGATCGCTCTTCTTTGATTTGTTTTTATTTAGTTTGTTGCCGTACTTGACCAGACGTACTTGAACGTTCGTCTGGGCTTTCTTTTGTGCGCGATGGCATACCGCCAATAGTATTTTTTATGTCCCTTTCCATCCCCACCTCAATCCCTCATCACTCCCGTTTTGGTTCTATTTTGAAACGGATACGTTTTCATGCCCGCTAGATAGCCCAGGCTTTCCACTAAATTATTATAACCCACCCATGTAATCTCTATCGTGCGTCATAAGCGTTCCGGGTTTTATGGACGAGCCTGTATTCAGTGATTTTTTCCTTCTTCTTGTGTTTTGTTAGTTTAGTGAAGCTGTGGCGGTACTGTTGTGCCCCCGGAAGTGGCTCACTTTGTCCGCCAGCTTTTGTGCTGTTGCGTACCCACCATCCCTTCCCTACCCCTCCTGCTCCCCTGTTCCCAAGGTGTTCCCTACAGTGTCCACTGATTTACCTACTTCGTTCCGGTGCCATTTTTTTTGTTTGTTGCAGCAGTAGTGTTTGAGGGTACTTTTGCGTTATAATGCAAACGGGGAGAAAGGAAGGGGGAAAAATATAAATCCACCCCCAGGACGACGACGACGCAGGCGAGAAGTTAGAATTGCTATAGTGTGTAAGTACCGTGTAAGACCGAACAGGGAAAGGGACAGGAGCAAAACGCTCCCGGACGCTCTGCTAGTTCCGAATTTCCGGGGGATTAACTTTTGTGTGTGCTCGTACAGTATATAATCCGTACGACTCACACACCTACACACACACACAGTACAATGTATGCAAAATCCGAAAACCAACCGTGTATGTGTATGTATGTTCAAATGGTGCAATGGTGTGGCTGGCGGGTGCTTGCTGTTGTTTTTTCATGTGTGCGTGAAGGCGCTATGGGCTATCATTTGTTTTCTTATTTATTGTTTTTATTTGGTTCGTTTCTTTCATTTCTATTTTTTTACCTTCACTTTCTTGTTCTTTTTTTCCTAGTCTTCTGTTTTACTTGCTTGTTCCACTGTCTTCTAAACATTTTGTTGTAAATAATTTAGAAGCTTTACTTTCTCTCTTTTTCTTTTTTTAATTTTTAAGGTTGAATTTCTCATTTTTTGAGATACTATCACTCCACTGACACGCACACATAAAACGCAACAGCACACGCAACGGCAATTATTGACTTGTCTCTGTAGGGGGTCCATGTATCATACTAAAATTATTATTAAACAATGCAAACGGAAATCGACAAAAATGGAACAGAAGCAAAAAACAGGCAAACTCAGCGCAAAAAAAAAACAAAAAAAAAACGACATCAAGTGGCACAAACCAAGTCGTACGCACAGAAATAATCTTAACGCAAGCGATGTATTGCCACGGATGGTGCGGATACAGTTCTCCCGTTGTTTTGTGTTTAGTGTTTTTTGCGCTCGTAGTGCAGATGCACTTTGCGCGCTGCAAGCCAACCGCCGCTGGGTATTTTTTGCTCCGATGCGTTACTTCCGATATATCATAACGTAAATTTACATATATACATATAGATATATACACACACACACAAAGAAGAAGGAAGAAATGAAGCAGTCGAAGAGAAAAACAGAACACATATGTATAACACATTAGGCGTAGTGAATCATTTCATTTCGTTTTCATCCTTCCTTCATGGATAAGATAAAAAGAAGAAGAAGAAAACAAGTACGAAGTATGGAGGAGGCATCAATCACGTGCTCCCATACTGAGTGCTTTACCTTTAAACAAACAAAAAAAAAAGCAAAACATAAGCGTAATTAATCGAACGAATACTAACACAGAAACGGAAAAGCGAACGGGAAAGGAATTAGTAAGCAGCAGAAAGCGAACGAAGAAAGTGAAGTAAGCAGGAGAAAGGATTTCAATTGAGAAATGAGCAAGAGAGAAGGCGAGAAAGGACAACATCTAGAGTGTGAAACAAAGCGTCCGATGAGGAAGGTCCGATTTGCGCTAGCAATTTGCGCAGCACAACCGATGTACGAACGCGAGGAAACAATTTGCATGATGATTGTGATGAGAATTTTATCTGTATATATTATAAAGTTTTCCTAACCAATAAGCTGCTCGTGTTGTGTATTTTTGTGTTTTTTTTTGTTGTTTTGGCTAGCAAAGAAAGAAATAAGCGGTTGTTCAGTGTCATTCGCAAGGTGTGCTTATGAGCGTCGCGTCGAAAACTCTATCGAATGGGGCCTGCTTTCAATGGGTTCGTTCCTGGCCAGCTCTTAGCCCATTTGTAATGTACGGCTATCGAAAACAAACGCACCGGTCCAACAAAGCAACCGTTCATTATTTCATCCTTCGGTCATCCCCGTGTGGGCCCACCCTCACATCCCCCCATTCGGAGGTGAAGTGGTTGCTGTTTTGCTCCAAACTTTGCGCTTCGCTTGCGCCGGTGGTGGTTATTTCGTCGAAAATAAGCGAACGACCGGGCATTAAGTGTTTTATGTCGAAAGTTTTGTTTCCTCCGCGTGCGTGTGTGTGTGTGCTGGAAGGAAAAATTGGAAAGTTTTTCCACCTGCCCGAAAGCACAACACCGCGGGGCGGGAGGTTTGTTCGCAAGAAAGTGGTTCTTTCGCCCGTCCAAAAAGGAAGCTTCCTGTCAGGAAAGAAGCAAGAAAGCAAGCAAGAACACAAAACCACCGCAACAAAGACGTGAAAACTCTAAAACTGTATGCAAGTTACTGGAAGTGTACGTGTGTGTGTGTGTATGGCAGGAAAGAAAAGTAGCTCGAAGTCTTTTAGTGTTGTGTAAGGCAAAAGTTTTGGAATGGCCTGCTTACTTCTGCTCCTTCGCCCGGGCACCGCGTACGGCTGTAGCACGGGAAAAACCACCGAAAGCGACAACTCTGCTCGCAATGGCTTCATTTTCGGTTGTTGTTGTTTTGGTTTTTCTGACCATTTTTCTTACCCTCATAAAACGCTGCAGGAGAGCATGGTACAGTGCGTTACACAAAAGAATAAGCAGAAGGTTTTTGTTACAGGGCTTTCCGAGTCAGTTTCGAATGTAAATATTGCTATTCACCGCATCCCAAGATGTTTTTCAACAGCTGTCAAATGGTTTATTTGTTTCAACCCGAAATTTCAACACATAACTAAGAACTGTCAAACACAATGCAGCTTAAGACGTGTTGAAAATCATGCTGTAAAAATTAAACATTATTTTGATGAAAATGAAATATCACATCGATGTGGATTAACATCTTGCACGCGGTGAATAACAACGTTTACATTAGAGTTGGGCAAAACGCACAATAAAGCGGAACTGGGTCCGGACGATTCCAACAAATTTCGAACCCAGTTCCGAAGGGTAGGTTCAATCCGACAAGCCGCAACCGCCCGGAATCGTCCGGAATCGTCTGGAATCGTCGGAATCATTGGAATCGTCGGAATCGTGTGAAGTCGTTAGAACCGTTCGGAATCGTCTGGAATCGACCGGAATCGCCCGGAATTGCCCGGAATTGACCGTAATCGCCCAGTATCGCCCGGTATCGCCCGGAATCGCTCGGAATCGCCCGGAATCGTCTGGAATCGTCGTAATTAACCGGAATCGTCTGGAATCGTCGGAATAGTCGAAATTCCATTTTATTTTATGTCATTTATTCAGTGCATAGCCTAATACAAATAGATACAAACAGTAACACAAGAAGCTAGCGTGCATGTCAAACGATAGTGAGGAACTCAGTGCGCGACATTCCTGGCTTAAATGTACGACAGACAACATTGACATATGCGCGGCGGTCGGAACGTGAACTTGAATCGTCTGGAATCGTCGGAACAGTCGGAATCGACCAGAATCGGCTCTACTGTTCACTACTATCGATTGACTACGATTCCGCACGATTCCGGACGATTCCGGTCGATTCCGGTCGATTTCGGATGATTCCGGACGATTCCGGTCGATTCCGACTGTTCCGACGATTCCGGTCGATTCCGACTGTTCCGACGATTCCGGACGATTAAGACGATTCCGGACGATTCCAGACGATTCCAGACGATTCCAACGACTCCGCACGATTCCAGACGATTTCAGACGATCCCGAGCGATTCCGACGATTCCGACAATTCCGGACGATTCCGGCAGATTCTGGAAGATTCCGGACGATTCCGAACGATTCCGGTGGAACTAGCGATTCCTTCTCTCTGGAATTGGAATCGGAATCATACTTGCCAGAACCGGAGCGGAACCGTGGGTGCGATCCGCAGAACCCATCTCTAGTTTACTTTCGAATTTGACTTGGAAAATCCGGTAATAGTGAAATTAGTTCAAATCTTACTAGGTATAGTATCTTAGTATAGTATATAGTATCTCCAAGTATCTTTTGAACATGTCATGGTTTCCCATGATTTATTAGACAGTCAGTTCCCATGATTTGTTGGTGTGTTTCCACGATTTTTTTATCGTATCCCATAGATTTTTGGTTCGTTCCCATAATTTATTGGTATTTTCCAATTGGATATCGTTACAATTGGACCAAAAAAATATGGGAACCCACCAAAAATTGATGGGAACCAACCAATAAATCGTGAGAAACCCTGTAATTGCAACAGATGACTGGAAAAAATATTGAGAAACAGTTGTTTGTGTAATTTATATTGAATTGAATCAATCCTTTCAGAAGCTTAACCCTTAGAAAGCGTTACTTGTTCTCTAACCCATGTTGTTGGAACCTTACCAATGCTGCCTGTAAGAACTGCAACAAAACATCCAAAACGTTTGCAGAAGAATTTACAAAGACTTTGGAAATAAATCACCCCCTTCCACCCCGAATGACTTGTGACACGAAATTCACATTTTCATTGCTTTGATCACAAACTCACACAAACAGACACACATTCGATAATGATCGACATTTAATAGCGGTAGAGCCAACCTTTATCGCTCCGCTCACTGCCTGCCCCTTGGCTTTGGCGGCTACCATCTAAGCGCTTCGAGCGCGGGGCAACATTTATTTTGCATACCTTTTAACAAACACACCAAACCATCGAAACGTGCTGCGAAATGTGCCGCGCACAGTGATCCCGCTTTGCGCTGAACCTGCCGCGCCAGCCGCGAACAAAAAGGAAAGAAATGAAGGAAAAAAAAACAAAAACTTTCACCATTCATTGATCAGCAAGGGGCAGTCCTGGCATCTCGCAATACCCGCGCCAAGCGCCACCGTCGAGCGACGCGGTGCTCACGATGCAAGCTCTGTTTGGCCGCCACAAAAGGGTTCGGCAAGTACAAGAACAGGCAGCCGGGGGGAGGAATCTGGACATTATCTGTACACCACCGAAGGTTCTGTCCCTCAGGGAGGAGCGGGGGGGGGGGGGGTTGTTTTGCAGGGGGCACTCGGAGACGCGCGCGGTATTAAAATATTCACGTTTTCGTTTCGTTTGCTTGTTCAATGCAAATGCAAGGCAGTGTGCGGAAACGGGCGTTTTCGTGCAACGGCCACACGTCAAAGATGGGAATCCTGGTAGGGAGAGAGAAGAGAGAGAGAGAGAGAGCTAGTGGTATGGGTGGAAAAACAAAAATGGCCGCAGCACTAAAGCTTCCGCCGCTATTGGCATTGTTACAATTATTCCACGATTCAAACCGATTGGTCTTTCTGATGCCGGTGTCTTCGTCTTCGCCATTTTGCAGGTAAGTCGTGGAGAGAAAAAACGGGTTTTCATTTTTCTTGGATCGCCCCCCTGCCTCCCCCAACTCACCTCTCTCCCCACTCCGTGAAGAAAAGTGCAGAAGATACGGTCTGACTGATTTATACATCTCTTCAAACGGGACGACGTAACAATGGGGCTGCAGCCCCATGCTAGCCAATGCGTGTGTGTGTATCTGCGGCGCGTAGACCTCCCGTGGATCTTCCGGTTTTGGGAAGATGCGACGGGATCTCCCGTTTGGAAGTAACCGGGTCCTCTCGCGGGAGGCATTCCGCTTCGAAGATGTGTGTGACATCCGGCGGTAGGCAGTCTTGGGGTCACGCTTCGGTCAGGGTCATGGAATGCTGACTGCAAAACAGAATATGAAGCCGGGAAGCTTGAACATAAGCCCCAGAGCTTCTATGGTAATGTCTAGAAGTAGTTTTTCGTTGGAAGGGTTTAAATGTTGTCGCTGCATTTGTTAAACACAAACCGTTATAGACATGGTAGGAAGTACCTTTACGCACAACCTAATAGCAAACATTGTGCTTTTGGAATTCTCAACATTTTGTTTGGAGTTCGTCTTTAGCTGTTGAAGAACACTCCCATGTTGAACTCCAAAATTTGATTTTGTTTGAGAATTGTGAACAGAGCAGAACTCCACTGGCGCCTTCTATTCCAGCAAAGCTCGCACTAGCCAAGAAACGGCATAATTCAACCGTCTAGCAGAATTTCCCCCTCTGTGACAGTGCTCGCCAGCACGTGCAACAGCTCCAACAGGCACGAGAACGAAACTGGAAAAAGTTCCTTAAAAAGTCATCAAATGTAATTAGCCGTACCTAGGCACAGACCAGCAGAGTAAGTTAGTACCGGCGGGAGTAAGTGCAGTGCCCGGTTCTAGGATACGGTAACGATTTAGCCAGTAATTATTGCACGAAGTTCCGCAAACCCGCGCACCAGGGGGGGGGGACTTTGACGGGAAAGCGTCGGAGACACTCGAAACGCAACTGCACATCGCTCGCGCCCGGGGTTTTGATGTGAGTCAGCAAAGTGGCAGTAAAATGGTTTTCCGGGCAGCAGTCCTGCGATATCCTGCGGCCGCACTTGCACCAGAACGTCCGACGCAGGGCGCAAACCTGGAACTTCTCCAGGTTGCAGCAGACTTGAAGTAATGCGAAACGTCTGACGGTGAGTTTCGCACACTGTGGCGATGTATGTATGTGTGTGCGGCTACGTAAAATGAAAGTTTTGCAGTTTTCTCCAAGGGATGCCAGGGGAGGGGAGTTTGAGAAAAAGGACGACGACGACGTCAACTTCATCCCGGCGGAATCTTCACATCTTTGCCTCTCGGTGAAGTTTGCGACAGCAAGTAGTCCTTCCGTCCTGGAGCACTCGTCCTGGGCACGCTTCGTTCCCCTTATCCAGGCTAATCATTCACACAGGTCGCCATATTAATCTGCACCCTAACGACCTTTTCCGGGACCCGTACCCGGGTTGGGGTTGGAGTGGCAAAACCGCCATCAGCGCCAGCGGCGTAGCAAATTCGTTTAATCCTAATTTAATTAAAAAACATCAATCTTCGTCCGGGCAGCATGAGCGGAGCAGCGCTGCCTTGGAAGCCATCGGAACCGAGCGCCTTCCCGCAGCCCGTTCGACAGTCCATCTAATCGCGTTAGGCGTTACGAATCCGGGGATGAAGCCCGGAGGCTTCCATTTTCCAAGCAGGGACTGGGGGATTTGTTTCTCTCTTTCTCTCTTTGCTGGATGTACATGGTACATGATGTGAAAATATGTCACTCTTATTTTGCGAAACGGACCGAAACGAGCCAGATTATGGAAGTTGACGGATCGATGAGTGAAAGAGATTGTGCAAACTGGTTTGCAAAATTTAAATACTAAAACC
The DNA here is from genome assembly GCA_007018985.1 of Anopheles bwambae. NCBI lineage: Eukaryota > Metazoa > Arthropoda > Insecta > Diptera > Culicidae > Anopheles > Anopheles bwambae. The sequence goes on from SIXB01003838.1 coordinate 18,975, forward strand.
TATAACAGTACTTCAATATTTTCTCGACCCAAAATCTTTTGTGGACACCACTAGCAGGAATCTTACCGGTAGAAGTTGCGAAAGTACAGCCACGTCGTGTGCCTTACGTGCGACCTAGGAATAGGAAATAAATTGATCCCTATTACCCCGTTGCTGTGCCGTTGCGGGAAGCGAAGCCTCCGGGCGGCGTTCCGATCAGATGTTGCACATGCGGACCAAGCGAACTTATTAATCAGCCTCGTTTGCCTTCCCTACACGCACACTCCGCACACTATCGTGCCAACCGTTGTGGGGGGAATTGGAAGAATTCGGTCTGCCAGGACATTCTCGCCGCATTCCTTCCTGCATCGGGCATTGGCAGCGTACCGTTTCGCTACGGATGTTGCGAGTACCCAATACCGAACTCGGGCGCTCGCCTCGAAACCGTGCTAAACGGGCCGAATCGTTAAGAAAATTTCTACTCATAACTCTCCTCCGCTGCGAGGGAACGCGCGAATGGACGGGAACGTTTCTCGCATTGCACATACATACATGCCTGCACGTTATTACTTCACATCAGTTTGTGTGTACGGTTGAGCTAGCGTTGTTTATAGCGCTAATCAACCTTGGAATATAAACTGTTAGTGATAAATTATAGCACCACGTGTGTGTGTGTGTGTGTGTGTGTGAGCGCCAATGTTTGTGTATGTGGCGTGATACGTAAGGAGAGGTAATTACTCTTCCGTGGATAAATAGAAAGGGAAGACAGAATGGATTATTTGTTGGTTTTTCTATTGGAAAACAAAGTTAAAGTCTTCAGGGCCGGAACAGGGCCGTTGTTGCTGTAATGTAAGCAATGCCTGGCTTGTGACTTACGAGTGACTTAAGATTATTATGAAATCTTTCGCTGTTCTTGTTCTTGTTCTTGTTCTTGTTCTTGTTCTTGTTCTTGTTCTTGTTCTTGTTCTTGTTCTTGTTCTTGTTCTTGTTCTTGTTCTTGTTCTTGTTCTTGTTCTTGTTCTTGTTCTTGTTCTTGTTCTTGTTCTTGTTCTTGTTCTTGTTCTTGTTCTTGTTCTTGTTCTTGTTCTTGTTCTTGTTCTTGTTCTTGTTCTTGTTCTTGTTCTTGTTCTT
>SIXB01003839.1:0-19893 GCA_007018985.1 Anopheles bwambae
GGCAGCGACGCATGCACACAGTTCTGGGCCGGCAGCACGTGCCGCTGGTGGCGCCGGGCCGACATGGCCGTCGTCAGCGGAAGCTCAAAGTCGGTAAAGTCGGTGCCGCGCTGCCGCAGCGAGCCGGTCGACACGCCGGAATCGTTCGAGCTGGAGCTGTCCCGGTTCTGCGCCTTGCACGGCACACTTTCCGACCGCCGGATGTACACGGACTGGGAGGCCTGACTCGAGGCGGGGTTCGTCGAAGCGGACAGGTCGTCCTCGGCTTCGGTGGCCGCCGCTGCCGACTTGTCGCACGCCTCCATCTCCTGGTGGACGCACGGCGAGGACGACCGCCGCAGGGCCGTCGCTGAGCCGGGCGTTGGCGTCTTGCGGAGCAGCGTTTCCGTGCTGGGGGAAGCCGTCCCGCTGAGCGGGCTTTCGAGCTCGTCGCCATCCGCGTCCAGAAAGCGGGACGACTCCGCCGACGCGGACCGTTTCCTGGGCGAGAGACGGGCCTTTTCCGCAGCGCAGGCGGGCAGCAGATCGCTACTGTCCATGAGCTGCTTGCGGGCGTACGGGCTAGCGAGGGTGGCACGCAGCATCGCACTGCCCGGGACTCGCGACTCGTCGTCTATTCGCTTCCGGCTGCGGTCCACCGCCGGCCCACACAGGCTCGGATTGCTGGCCGACTTTTCGCCGATGATGCGACTCATGCGCTGCTTCAGCAGGTCCGATTTGGAGGGTAGCGGTGGTGCGGTTGGGGATACCGTTCCATCGCCCGGTTCGGTTGCACCGCACGCGCCGGTCGGAGCGGCCGGCGACATGGGAATATAGCCCGGGAACTTGGACTTCTTGTTGCCCGGTTCCATCATCATGTAGTTTTCTTGCTTATCGTCCGCCGTCGTCGTCGTTGGCTGCTCTCCACCACCAGCACCGTCCGGTCGATTCTCGGTGTCCGTGTCGGGCGTTTTCACACTCGGATGTCCACACTTGTGGCACAGGCGCGGTTCTTCCTCCTCTTCGTCCTCGTTCGATAGCCCCGCCAGACATAAGCCAGCGCGCTGCAGTACCTCTTTGGAGTTTTCGTAGTTCTCCAGCGACCGCTCAAACTCCAGATTGGCGTAGTTGGCTCCCGCTGTTGCTGCTGCCGCCGCTTCCGGTTTGATTTCCACATCCTCGTAGTTGTCGTAGCAGCTGGCGGGCAGCTGCTTCGGACCGCTGGCCTGCGGCTGCGTCACGAGCGGTTCCTCGCACGCGCACGCACCCTGCTCCAGCCTTTTGCGGATCTTTTTCGTCACATCGACGGTGGCGTAGATCGCGCCGCTCGCCCCATCGCCCGCACCGCTCGCATCCATCACCGGCATCTTGCCCTCCCCGCTCAGCTTCACCTTGTTCACCTGCACGGCGGCAGTGTTTTCGATCCCGTTGCCCCGCTTGCACAGCGGCAGCGAGATCCAGTTGTCCGCCCACGACATCACCCGATGGCAGGTACAGTCCACCCCCCGGTCGGGCCCTTTCAGTGGCGGTTGTAGTGGTGGTGCGTCCGCCCCACCGGACAGGCAGCTGCACACTGCCTTCGTCAGGGACATGGGCATGTCGTAGTTGCCGTAGCTGCCGGCACCGTCCACCGCATCCTTGCCCTCCTTCGACAGGTACTCTTGTATTTTTTTCGGCGTATCGTAGTTCTCGCCCGGCGTACAGCCGGACGACGAGCCATCGCAGGCGACCGGCGTCTTCGGTATGTCGTAGTTTTCGTACGGGCCGACGCTGTGCTGCTGCTGCTGTGGGGTCTTGCCGGTTGACATACTGATGGCGGTATGGATGGGGGCCGTTATGTGCAGTGCAATGTCTCGCGGTTTTGGTGGTCGGCCCGGAACGGACGGACAGCTGCAGGGCGACGTTGAGCGATGGTGATTGCAGGCGGGTGCACCCGGCTGCTGCTGCTGCTGTCCGCTCGGTGCCTTCTCGTACCAGCTCGATTCACCCGGGCCGCCGCCGCACGTCTGCCGGGGGATGGAGTACTCCGAGTTGTTGCTGCTGCCGTGCGAACAGAGCGACATCCGGTCGAGTGCTAGCTGCGGTGCGGGCAGTTTGTGCGTTTGATTGATGTGGTTGTTGTGCTCGGTTAGCATGTGCCAGGCGGGCAGTGGGGCGACGGCCCCGGGCGTCCCGGTGACGGTGGAGCTGCGCGACATGGAAGGGGCGCCGAGCTTGGAGATGCAGCTCATGCAGCGTTCGAGATTGGCCACCGTATTCCTATGTTTGTGCGAGACAAGGTTTATGAGGGGTTGTGAGCATTTTCTAAGCAGAAAGCTTCTTTAATTACAAACATAGGTGGTGCCGTGACCAGGATAATGCATCTAAGTTTAATGAAAACACAGGGTGGGTTGGTGGGCTGCAGCAACACTTACCTTGGGAACGAGTCCAAATCGTTGATGCTGTCGTGGCACTCGGAGACGGAGGCCGTATCACCGCAGCCGTAGTTGCTGTCCAGGTCGCGCGATTCCGTCGACGGCCAGTACGAGTTCCGGCAGGTGCAGCTCGAGTTTTCGATATGCACGGTGCAGATCTCGTCGTTGTAGTTCGTCGAGCGTGATTCTGCGCCCTTGCGGGGACTGTCGAGAGCTTTTAAAATAGGCAGAGCAAACATATTCCATTAGCTCCGGTTGATAAACCCACTTTACCAAAAACAAAAAAAGGGAAACAGAAATGACTGTGCCTACTTACCTGCGATTTTCCTTGCCGTTGCCCGCTTCTTGCTCGCCAGCTTGCCCTGCGACGCCAGCTTAAACGTGTGCGTGATCTCCTCGCCCAGATCCGTCACAAACACGTACAGGCCCTCGCCCTTCCCGCAGCTCGAGCCACCTTCGAAGCAAAACCGATTGTCCACCACACCGTACCGTCTGTTGAGTTGTCCAAGGCATGATCCAATGGCGGCAGAAAGAGAGCAAAGCAAAGGTTAGTTTTATTGTATATCCAGCAAAAGCACGTTTGATGTGTTTCGCTCACCTTAAGTGCTCGATTTGCCATAGCCCGGTCAACCGGGGAGGAACGCCCGTGGTCAGACAGAACCGATGATCCTGGATGTGCATCCGGGCGGGTCCGGTGGATAGTTTCGCTTTCGGTGGTGCCGATGACACCAGAACCAGGTACTGGAGATCGTCCCCAAGATTGTTGGATATCTTCACCTGCGGGTATAACAAAGCATCGAAAGACCAGGGGGGGTGTGTGATTATCATAGAAGGAACCAGCGAAACCAAAACCAACCTGCCACTGTATCAGTCTTTCGCGGGTATCGAATGCCAGCACGACTATCACGTCCTGGCAGATGATTGCTATCGTGTTGGACTCCTTGTCCAGCGTGAAACCCGACTCCACGCCGAGAAAGTGCTGCAGCGAGAGCGATGCCTTCGTTTGACCGTTTTTGTAGCGATCCTTCGAGTCCCGGTAGAGCTGCAGATGAAGGCAATCTGTGAAGCGGATGAGGAACATAGGGAGAACGAGAGAGAGAGCAGAAGAAGTAGAAAACAAGCATTAGTACAAACACTGTATCAGAAGGCTTGCTAAGAAGGCGGGGAGAACCGGAATGGAATCAAACACTGCCGCACTAACAAAGCTGATTGCTCCGGGGGATGTGGCTAGGTATGGTGCGCCACAGAGCATAAGCATCAGCACCAAAGCGAATGTGCCTACAACCACCGAACCGCTCAGCAGCCCAGACACGTCCGCTCTGCAGCTGAAAGCCGAACCTGCCCTGCAGCAGCATCGAAAGAAGATCCTTTGAGCTTTACCGGCGTGTCTACTAGCGTGGTTTTGTTCTTTCTTTGAGCCCACAATTTCCTTTCGCTCCCCTTGCGTCAGCATATTCGAATCCCCGCAGGGGTATGTTTCCGTGTGCGTGCGTTTTGGAAGCGTGTGCTATATCCTCCTGGAGGCTGGAGCATTCGTGCGTGGCTGCCGGTAAGTAAGAAACTTCCCGGTAACGCACCCCGAAGGCACTGGTGAACGAAAATTGGTGTAGCTGCGGCAGACGCCACCCAGTTCTACCGCCAAAGAAACAATTAACTTCCGTCATATTCAATCAAAAATGAAAATTACTTTACACCACGCGTGACGCGAAGATCAATGGGAAAGCCGCAAACGAAACGTACGCCCATCTCTCCCCGGCTTTGCCACTGAAGTTGATTGACAGACTTGGGTGATATTATAGCCCGTGTGTGGTTAAGCGGACGGTTTCCCCTCCGCACAGCCAGCTAAGCCACATTTCAATCGGCTCTCGGCAGCGAGGACCAACGCTGGCGAAGTCAGCGAAATCTGGCTCATATTTTAAGCTTAGTTGCTGATTTTAGCATCCCAGCTCTCACAGACGCAATGGGCAATAGTTTCCTGTCCCGTCTTGCATCTCGGCAGCACCGATGCTAACCTTTCTTCATTACCGTGGCCCAGAGTTCAACAATGTTGTCTACATGACATTATGACCGTTTTGGTCACACATACCAGCCGCTTTAGGAACGTGTTTCATTACTCTCGTTAAGCTCTTGTTAGTGACAGAGCCAAAGGAGCAGCACGGTGGACATACACACACACATACAGAGTGCGGGTACGGGTTGCATGGTTTGCATAGGTCATCGCCATGAAATCACACGTACGAAGTTCACTTCCGGCCACACCGCACATTCCTTCGCGTCTGTGCAGCCGTGTGCTGTGTGAAAGCTCGCCCGGAATGCTCCCGGAATGAAGAGGGACCCATCGTTCTCGGGCTGGACTGTGAGCCCCCCTCCCAGGACCGCCCAGAGAGACGCTGTGTGCAGAGTGTTCAATTTCCATTCCACAACACACCACAATTATAATCATCATCATCGTCGTCGTCCGTACACGGCGGGTCCGACCGACCGACCGGTGAGAGGGTGAGCCTTTGAGAGTTTGGGCGATTGCGGGAATGTACCTTAAAACCGTCGGCCATTTGCAAATGTCAACCACGTCTGGCTGTGCCGGCGGAGCAAAATGGAGCCATTCAAGCAGGACAATCGCCCAGGGCTCTCCCCGTGTGTGGTGACGTTAAGTGTATGTTTTATCGTACCTTTAGGCGTCGCTCGGCAGCCTCGGAGAACAAAACCCCAAGACCTTTGGGTGATCTCCCAGTGCACTGGACAGTGATTGGAGTGGCTAGTGGAAAACCACACACACACACACACACACACACACACACGCACACAGGGCATTTTGGTGCACACATTTTGCGCACCCTGGCAGAACTGGCAAATCACCCGCGGGATGTTTTTGCGATCATTTTTTTTCCTGTTCTCATCCGCTGCTTAAGCGCGCGCGGTTTTGGTCCTTCGAACCGGAACGAGGCTGTTGTCGTCGAATTGAGCACCGAACACCGGTGGATGCTTTTGTGTCCGTCCGGCTCGTTTCGGGCGCGATCCTGGCAACGGTTTCGGGGCAACTGTTTACGCACCGTTATCAATTTGTTATCATTATCATCATTTATCATCTTCTCCGGGGGTGGTCACAGGCGGACAAAGCAGGAGTGCATACTGGGGAGACTTGTTTACCCCTCCCGCACCGAACACGAACGTTGTGACCCCGGGCGTGCTGGACCGCAAAAAAAGCATGCTCCGTAGAGCAAACGGAAAATACAGTGCGAGCTTCGAGTTTCGGGGATGAGGCCTTTTTGGGAAATTGTCGCTCGGTTTTTTTTCTCTCTCAACTTTAAGGAAAGCTTTCGCTTTTTAAAAAAACAACCTTCCCACACACACACACACAAAACAGCAACCATGTGGCGGAAGCTCCCGCTTAGCGCATCGGAAGGACGGAGAGAAAAGCGACACAGTTCGGAGCTGTTTTTGTCGATTCCGGATTCCTTTTGGTGGTAGGAAGTTCAAACAAACTGTGGAAAGTGTTTTCTCCCGCAGGGCATTAAAAACGAGCACCTACTTGAAGCGGGAATGGCAAAAAAGTACAAACAGCAGCAGCAGCAGGAACCCAAACTCGATCATTGAACCCTGAAAGTGCTCACCGCGAGGGTTCGTCTTTTCGGTCGGAAGTTGTAGCAGATGTTTTCTTCTTCTTCTTCTTCTTTTTATTGCCCTCTCCCGGAGATAATCAATTTTCCGGCCATCCGTACTCCGGTGTGTGGTTTTTGTCCGAGGGAAAGATGTTGATTTTAAGGAGTTCGAAAACGCTTGGAGGCGTTTTTCGTGTTCGTTTGCAGTACTACCGATAATAGACGGCGTTGTTGGCGCTGGGTTTGCTTTGGGTTTACGGTGTGGGTTTCCCGTCGCTTGGTGGTGATGGGCAAAAAGTAGCAAAACTCCACGAACACGGAAGACAGATGATACTTTCGAATTACTGAGCAATGGTGCGCATGGAGCTGAATTGGAGCTATTTTTTACATTTTATGTGAGTGTATTTTCCAACAGTTATTAAAATACTTTTCAAATGGTAAATTAGTTTTTCCTGATAAATATTTACCGCCACAGAGTCGTCTAGTTATGATTTCGTTCTACCTTATACCTTCTCCTGTCAGCAGCACCGTCAGCAGCCACAGCCACAATTCCCTTTTTTAAGGATTATTTAATTTCAGCGCAAAGGAAAAACAAATTTTATTTCCCCCGTTCACCTGTCCACCACACCTATTCCAACACCAAGTTGTGGGTTGGTTTTTCAATTTCGCTTCCTAAATGCAGCTGTCACCCAGAGAAAAAAAAACAAACTCTTTGTAGCTCATTTCCATTCCCGGAGTTGCAGATCTGCTGCTTAATATTCTTCCGCACGCGAACACCGTTGAATAACATTTCTAATTGAATGTCAGCAAAAACCACTCACTGTCGCCCAGCGCTCGCCTCTCTCCCGTCCTTTTGGCGTGACTGTGCTGCAGCTGGTGTCACAGTGATACACACACACACACACCTTGACAGCAAAACATTCACTTTGTTCCAGGGAAATGCTAATTTCTCACTAATTTCTGGTCTTTCTCCTGTACCTTCAGGGCGGAAGGGATTTTTTCCGCTCCCATTTTCCACCGTAGAGAGTGAGAACCGTAAACACAGGATCTAACTTTTTCGGACAATCGGCTTGATGACAATTACGTTGCCCGTTATGGTTTCTCCAGCCTTTTTTTCTCTAAAAATGCTCCCCCCCCCTTTCTCCTCATTGGTCAAACGTTTATAATGAAGAACTTAACGACAGAACCCCAGTGATCCCTACGCCATGCGAAGAACGTTAAATGGCAACTCGTTCTCATTGCGTCCGGTAGGGGAGGATACACCATAAATCCAATTAAATTGATTGTAAAACTTTTACCAACTATTAGCCGTCGGGTGCTAAGCGGTACGTTTTGCTAGCTTCAACCGGAAACGGCTTGCCTTTGGTGGACGAAGTTTCTGCCGACGGTTGACGTGAAAAAAACGGTGGTGTCCGGGGTGTCGGGGACAAGTTGCGTCTGCGGACAAACCGAAGGCGACAGAGAGCGAGAGCACAAATTACAAACAATAAATGCTGATGATGAAGGACGGGGCTGCGCCTTGTCCACACGAGCCGGCAAATGGATAACGCCAATCAGAGAATCAGAGAGAGAGAGCGTTCCGAACGGGCGGGATGAAAACGAAACGGATTACGTACATGAATTATTTATCGGGAAGTGTGATGTCGGTGTTGCTTTTTTCTGTCACTCTCCCGTGGGCAGAATGTGTTTGTTCTTTGTTCGATGTGCAGTCCCTCTGGGGTGGAGAAAAAAACCCAGGTGACTTGGAGCTGTCTGTACTGTATGTGTACATTTTTTACTGTTTAATTTATATCCTTCCAAATTGTTTAATGCGCCTTTTAAGCGTGTATCTGACCGGATGGGGAATAAAGCTGATGGTGGTGTAGCTGAGTCGAACGGGATTGAATGCATGGCATAAGCCGTGTGTGTGTGTGTTTTAAATTCATCACACCATTCACCGGGGCCTGGTAAATGAAGCAATTGAAAAGGTTTAAAAGGATATTTATCACGTCTAAAGTGGGCACGATTGAAGCATGTTTTTTGCCTTTTTACGTGACATAATTTGTATGATTTTTTTATTTTTGAGGCGAAATTTGGCAAAAAATCATTAATCAGGTGTGCATGACATTAAATTTCATTGAGAAATTATAGCTCATTATATGAGATGATAAAATTTCATACAATATGGAATTTTTAGCCCAAATAATGTCATCGTGTATTTCGAATTGCATAGTGGCAGGCGTAATAAACTTTGCATGCTTTGACAATTGCATACTTTTAGGCGTGCAACATTTGGAAAAATAATAATAATTAAACGTTTCAAAATTTGGTGCATTACTTATTTTATTTTTTTCGAAAAATGCGTTTTTGTTTTTTTATAACTAATGGCGTTGTATGCTTTGTACTTGACTACTAAACCACAATAATTTCATACCTTCCGGCTTTAAGCATACGAAATGGCTCATTTATTGATACGAGATCTCAAAACAGCAGATTTAACATTAAATAACGAATTTAAGAAATCTCACAAAAAACTTTTGAAGTCCGTCTTTAATGTTGCCTTAATCTAAAACTTCCGCATACACTACCCTACCTAAATGTTCTTCAAGCACTTTTTCGCTATGTCGCACTACAATCGCAATGCACAACAGCTTAAATGCGTTTTACGTTCAATAAATCCCAACCGAATTTGGTACCACCACTGGAAGCGCATCGAAACAGACCGAAAAAAAAACTCACCACCAACGAGAAAAAGTGCCGAATCAGCAGAGACAGCGAAAGGTAGGAAGGGTGAAAGGATACATTTTCATTAAATTTAATGGATTCGAGCGATAAAGTGAAGATTTTAAAACATCGATAAGAACCTCCAAGAAAACCTCAGCACAGGGCAAGGAGACTGAGTTTCCTGCTGCGAGCGATCGTACGACATGCGTCTTCTCGACTCCATTCGTCAGCCAGTTTGTGCGAGCCAAACCAAGGACACAGTGCTACCCATGCTCGCGTTGAGATGTGATGTGTTTTTAGATTAAACACGTTTTGTGGTGGCTGATCTTGTCGCAAAAGTTGGAGCGTGTGTATGTGTGTGTGTGTCGGTTTGTGTGTGCACTAGTCCTGCCCAAAACCCCGAATCAACGAATGCTTTCAAATGTTTCTTCACCTCGTTCCGAAAGACCGGTCCAGAAGGCAGCAGGATGCAGTTATCTTGCCCGTGCTACCCTTCTGGCCCGTAAACCCCATTTTCCCGAAGGCCAATCCTTAGCAAGGTAAAAAGAACACACACACACACACGTGCTCAGGTGCTTTATCCTTTTTGCGACACGGTAAAGCGCTCGGGGGAAAAGCCGTACGTCTCGAAAATTCCCATTAAGGGGAAGCACGCAAGCCCGCCGTAGAAGCCCGTGGCTGAAGAGATAAATCGCACCCGAGAAAATAACTGATGTCGCCTTAATTATTGTGCGCAGCCGAGTTCGAGCTTTTTCCGGCAGGATGCATTTCACATTATGAGCCAAATGCCGGATGGTGGTCCCCTGCTCTTGCGGTGTGCGGTGATTATCCGGCTCGCTTCACGAGGACCACCGTGGTCACACACGGGTGGGTGAGGAAATTAAAAGTAAAACTAATTAAATTAATTGAAACTATCAACTTGGTTGGCTGCTGCGGACGGCTTAAGACGCATCGAAAACGTGGTTGGCTGGGTATGTTCTTTTTTTGTATTTTTTTGGTTCAAATGCTTTACTTCGCTCGTGCCTTTTCCATTGTACATTCGTGTAGCTTTCACAAATTGCTCCGCGCTATGGGAGGTGATGATGGAAAATGCGGCAAAAATGTCAACTCTCGAATGATGACAAATGATCCCCAGGAATGCGATCAGAGTGTTTTCTCTTTTTTATTTTTCTTTCTTTCCACATTCCGTATGCACGGATGTGGAGGTGGGAAAGTGAAAAATAGTTTGCCGTCGAACTGCTTCGAGCAGCGGAGCAGGAATTCCCCTTCCCTTCTGCGCAAGCCACATCGGTCCCGACAGAGAGCAACGGAAAGGTCCTGTGGGGCAAGTTCAAACAATTCCATTTCCTAGCGTTTCTGTGTTTGCGGAGTTTGCGGAGCTACTCGGGCGCGCTGCTGTACTCGCAGGCACAGTTCGGCTGCTGCCAGTTTCACCCCAGCACCCCGGTGTGCCTTGCATTCGCAAACGGTAATGCAAATTTCATAGCCCTGTCTAGACGCCTCAAACTCGGCAAGCGCTCTCGGCAGGCAGTTCTCGGAGGTCCGTTTTCTTTCGGACGGAAAATTGAACGGCAAATGTTTACTCTGAAAGCAATCCTGGGCAGAAGGCTAGACTCTCGAGAGAGAGAGAGAATTCTTCCTACTTGTGGCAGTAGTAGTGGAAAGGGGTGGATGTATAGAGCAAACCAAAGACGCAAACCGCTCGACTGCAATCGATCGCAATCGCATGCAATCGATGATAGTTTTAAAAGAGGGAGCGCTTTCGTCGACACACCGGAGACAGAGCGATTTGCTCGTGATTGCTTTCACCGGGAGGCGACAGTGTCCTGCCTCGGTAAGATATCCATTGCCTGCCACGACAGGCGTGATTAGTTTCTGCCAATTGATTTGTTTTGCCGCCATGGCCTGGACAGCTTTATTGTGTGTTGGTTTTTGTACCGCAATCATGGGCTCTATTATGATAGATAGATTCAATGAAACATTTGCGCACTGATTGGCAGGTGCAGCAAATTGCATTAATTGGTAATGCCGTTTGCTTGATTTAAATTTGAATGATTCATGCAGAAGGAAATGTGCCTGATGTGTACACTTTAAGTTGAGATGAGAAGAAAATTTATGAGTTCGTGAGTTTAAAAAAAGAGTGTTTATATTTATATGTTTATATAAAAAAAAGTGTTTATATTATAAACACTTTGAACAAATGAATTCGATACTGTTTCGTCGTGAATAGTTTTCGGATAAATTTTCCATTTCTTTCGTGGATTTGTCGATAAATTGTCAATGATGAAGAGAGCGAAACAATCTTTTCGCCCCCTATTTATTAATTTAAGATCGCTAGAGATGTGCACGTAATCAATCGGTTGCGCGCCGATGTGCTCCGATCCACAGTTCAAATCTACTCAAATCACGCAGTTTCTCGAACATATACTTTTTTTATAAAAACAATTTGTTTCATGATAGATCTTAGAGGATGAATGCTTAAATTCAAGCCAAACAATCAAATTCGTTTCATATGAGGCATTCAGGACAAATTCAAATTAAAAATGCCTAGAAGTATGCAATCTGCATTTCATAAGAGGCTTCTTAATCAAACATGTCGGGAGCATCCGCCAATTGCCAATGCTATCACAAAACCTGAAGAAATAAATATAAATAACGCTTCAATATGTTAAAAATAAATGAATATGTAGTTCAGTTTTGGTTGTGCAATTGTATTCGGAACAGTTTCACCACAGTGATAGAAAAAAAACTTTATTCTACTATTTTTTTACAACTTCTTTCCCGAATAAAGATTTTAATGATATCTCTTTCTCAAAGATAAAGGAATTGTGTTTCTACTGTAATTACAAGAAACATGAAAGACAAGCTGTCGTTCACAAAAACAGACAGGAAAGAAATCTTCACAGGACAGATCATTAATTTCCTTCCATTTCGTTTGATTTCCTCTTTCGCTCTCTCTACAATTTTTTTTTGTGCGGGCAGAACATCTTTTGTTCTATTTCTTTTCTTTTCACCAACCAGTTTTCCCCCTTTTACGTTAAAGTGAAACCTCCCGGTCATTGAGTCAATCGAAGCCGACCTTCTCAAAGGAACCCCAAAGTATAAAACTGAACTGAGAACGTGTACCATTAAAGTGCAAATATTTGCCAAAAGGATTATCATTATACGACCGACCAGGTTTCCGACCAGATCTTAGTCCGTCGGTATTATGTTACAGCACAAACGGCTTTGGAATGTCTTACCCAAAAACCGCTTGCGGCACTTGCTAAATCGGATATTGAATCATATGTCAGGCAAGAAGACACGATTGAACTCCAAAGAGCCGTGTTAAGTACAGGTCCTGACAGAAACCTCCTCGACGTTGGACGCGCCCCTAGCAGCGGAAGAGTTGAACAGCTACCGGTGATTAATTTTCGCTGTCGTTCGCCGAGCCATTCCGACCGAGCCAGAACAATGAAATGTCACCGGTGGAGCAGGGTGGTGGTGGTGCCGCGCCCTGAGAGCTCAAAGAAGTGCTGCCAAGGAAGTGAATCATGCCGGAATGATTGTCGTTTACCTTCGCAGCAGTACGCGCTGCGGCGTTTTTGCAAGCAGGCAGAAGCTGAGAATCTTGCCGGGCTCGAACTCGCTCACACAGCATGGGAAAAACCACGCTGCACTGGAGAAATAAATTCACCGTCATTGTGCTTTATGAAAATGTCAGCCATTCTGCATAGTCATTTGTAAAATATGATTGGGAAGGAAGGCAGTCAAGGCGAACGAAGCTGCAGTTTGAGTTTCATGGGAGGATGTTAAAAAGACGTCGGTTTTTGTTGTTGCAGAAGAATGGTCCGAAAAGGCGGGCCATGTTGAAATGAATCTTAAAAACCACATCTTTAAAAGGGAAGAAAATTATTCATTCAAGAATTGCAGACTTAGCGTGGAATACATTCTCTCATCCAAATCCAAAAGTTAATTATATTTTTAAAGGAATTTATTTAGCATTCCATACTTTTTAGAACACTTTCACTAGCCTTAGGCCGGTACTGTTTAGCATCCTTCCAAAAACCATGGTACCCACCAATTCAGGCTCGATGTACTCCATACATAAAATATTCAGTGTCCAAACCACTCCTCGTAGGCTCGTTTAGCTCGTAGTCATCCTCGACGCGGAGCATATTGCTCCACAATAAGCCGCTCAATAATTTACCAGCCACCAACTCCAAAAGCCAATCTACCGTGTGTCCTCTGCGTGTGCTTCGGCTGGGCTTGATTGATTCCTCAAGAATGCCCGGAAGGCTTGTTGATTGATTTCGGCCATTTTCATCGTGCCAGCTAGCTCCCTTCTGCACACAGGCGATCGGGCCGCATGGTCTGGCCCAAGTCCGAGAAGTGATTGAAAAATGTGGTCCAATCAAGGCATAACTTATGTGTTTGCTTAACATAAAACCTTCTCCGGCGTCTGGTGCATGGCCGACAAAGAGAGCCTCACCCCAGAAAAGATGTCCACCGAAGCGTTTGATTGGAGAACTCTCCCCACTCTGACACACCGCTGCCGAGACATCGACCATCGATGTCTTGCAGGTTCTTTCCTGTTCCTTGACTTCCAAAATTGTGTGCTCTCCGCATGCTAGTTGCCCTGTGGGAAAATGAGTGAGTGTGTGTGTTTGTAGCTTCTCCGTCATGGAAAGGACCAACTTTTGCCACACGGTCCAGAAATTATTTCCATGCAGGTTCTTTTCCCGAGCCAGAACCAGAACCAACAATGAATTATTGTACGATAATCACCGTCCATCGTCGTGCCTCACTCTGAGCAGGCTTGGGTTTTGAGAGACGTTTTCGAGAAGAAGAGGGTTTACAGTGCTGGGCGGAAAATTGGCATCTCCAGCCCAACCCTCGATGTCCCGGTGGGAAAAGAGGTCTTCTTGAGTTTGAGTGTGTGTGTGTGTGTGCGTGTGTGAGAACAGAAAACCGCTAACAATGATCCTGGCGAAACGCTTAAGTCACCTGGGTATACATATACACATGTACACTTATTTCTGTATAACGGAGGACCTCTGTGACGCCGGAACAACTTTTGAGCAACACTGGAGGGCCTCCACAATGGAGTTAGGGGGGGGCAAAAGGTAAGCCTTCTAATCGGTTGACTGACCAATGTTCGATGTCGTACGTGATATCCATGTAAGGTTTCCAGCACACACACTCACGCCACCGGTGGTGGTCGAGTGCTGTTCAGAGCTTTCACCGTAAATCAAATATATTTCAAGCGTTAAAACGGCTCCCCCCGGGCCACCGCCCGCAAAACAGCTCCACGCTCTGTGGCACTCAAAATGGAGCAAAACTAGAGCGGAACACTCATGTCATGGCTGTGGTTGTGCGGTCGAACGGTACACAACATGGTCGGGTCGGACCGAGAGTGTGTCGTACGGTGATGTACAACGATACAGCGGACAGACGGATGTAGTACCCAAGCCCAAGCCAAGCCTATTCGGTGTTCGGAACTGTCAATTTGAATCACGTTCGACTAACAACTTCAATTTTCGGTCATTTACTAGTGAGGATACGCAATTTAAACCCGAGATTCCTTGGATCTTCTAGCCCTTTTGTCCCCTGTCCCTAGTAGTAGAGAGTTCACCCAACGAAGGATATCGTTATTCTGCGTAAGGAAAATACGCTCTAATCTGGAAGGAATTCGCTGGGGACTAGTTGAGGATTATGAATTCAAACTGGAGCGGTGCAGGAATGTTGCTGTACGTTTAATCTGATTTTTGGGACAGTAAGGAATTTTATTTAGGAACCGGTAGGGCATTATAAAAACAACCCGAAACGTAGATGTCTTTTGTAAAAGTCCACTAAGGGACTTTTAGGAATGATTTGGTGAACCCTTTTACCGATTATAATTCTCAGCGGGATACACAAGCGCAATCATTACGTTTTAATCGTTTAGACATGATCCATCTCTTTCAATTCCAAGCGATCAGGACAGTTTGAGTCTTTAAATGTAAGCTGCGTTTACTCAACCCCAGAGCAGGTAGATTCTACAGACTTTAAAGAAGAACTCCCAACTCACTAACTCGGAGCAAACGTAATCCCTTCTTCTGAATCGATTCACTTGCCCAAACTCACCTCGGGGCCATTTAGCCATGCGGGCTCGTATTTAAGGGTTTAACAACGGTACGTACTGCCACTGTCTGCACTCAGCAAATCCTCAAACGCTATTCCCAGCAGTTCATTACGGCCGCACGGAAATGCCCCGAGGGGCGCAAAACCTGCCAACCTCTCGGTTTGTCCACATGGTTGAAAGTGAAAATGAAACACATTCGCGCTGGGCGACTCTTTTGCCACGGTCGACGGTGCACACAGTCGAGACATAGAATCAAACAGAAAGCGGGAAAAACACACACTGCATTAGGCGCAGACCTCCGTGTGGGCAGGAGATGGGGTGGGTGGTCTTGTGTCCTCTCCTGTGTCCGTGTCTGCATACATAGGGGTAATTAAGCTGACGATGATGGTTTTTTCCGTGGCACCACAGCAGGAAAGGGTAAATTAAAGCCACACCCACGATCGACCTACGGGCCGGCTCGGGGATCGTTCGGAAATGCAGCTAGCACTGGGGACACTGTACAGGGCTTGAAAGTGCACACACAACCACAGCGCTATCGATTTTTCCCGTGTCCTTTTTCCCCGTTTTTCTTACCCGTTTCTTTTGCGAGGCGTGAGGGATACAACGACACTCAGCAACAAAAAAAAACTTTAGGAAATGGATTTCTCATCATCACGGCACACACACCTCGGGGCAGTGTGAGGAGAGCAACAAAAAAAATACCCGCAGCACAGTGGAATGAACCTTTTTGCACCTTATGGCGACGCTATTCTCGACCCACCAAGGTCCAAGGCCACACGGACACTAACGTAGCAGCGAGCAAACGAGCGAATGGCACTTGGCACCGTCGTGAAGGATGAGTAGTACCCTCTGGCTTCTTCGGTTTCGCCTACTTGTTTGATTATGTTTATTCTGCTGATCAGCGGGGTCGGGTTTGTCTGGCGCGGCAGGGCTATTGACGGCCGGAGTCGTGTCGGGAATGGCTGATAGGATAAAAGGATTAACGCCGCAGGCTAGTGGTGCCGGGAAACTTATTTATTTTGCCCCGGCTAAGAGTGTTTTCTTACATTCTAAAGAGGGCGCTGGACAAACAGGCGAGACTGGGAGGAGGGGTTCTAGTTTATCTACAGGATTCGAGGCAAATCGAGGCACACATGTTGTTAATATTGGACCACGCGGTATAAGTCTCTGGGTGAAGCAATGTTTCGGAAATAACGTTTATCACGAACATACTAAGCTTTGGATCTTGGAACGGACGTTTTTTTATACAATTTTGAAAATTGTGTGCAAAAATTCGCCTGCGCGAGTCTATAACAAAATCTGAAAAAGACTTTTAAATAACATTCAAACTAAATCTACAAATGAAAATAATATTCTCAAGCTGTTGTTTGCAAATTTATGCTGCGTGAAGCCATTTAGAATTGGACGCACGCTGCTCTAAATCATTCAACAGGAAGAACCGGGCCACTCCCAGCGAGGTGAAAGCGCTTCGTTTCAGTGCCAAGAAGGTGGCCATTCTTTCTTTGGCAACTACACACACACACGCACACACAAACTGAAGAATCACACCGTAAAACCTGCCGAAATGCACTCGCGCAATAAATATTGTTTTCCGGCGTAGAGTTTTCCGTTGCGCGGCATTTGTCTTCCCCCCCTTGAGCGAGCGCATTATCGGGGTCAGTACGCAAGAGAGCAGCAGCTGTAGCTGCTGATCGGAAATGGGGTTTTCGTGGTGGTCGGTTTCCGCAAGATTTACGTCGTAATGCGTTTTGTTCCAGCGCGAGGCCAGAACAGACAACCTCCCAGCCAAAGGCGTGGAGCGTTGCCAAAAGTGAAGCGAACCAATCCGTACAATTATTTCACCGAGCGGTGCAGTGAACGTAGATAGCGAGAGGGAGTGAGTGCGTGCCCCGTTAGTCGGTCGTCTTATCCTTTTGCCCAGGGAAAGCAAACAAATGTAAGAAGCCAAACAGTGCACGAAAAAAACTATAGAAGCTCGGTAGCAAATCTGAAGAGCATTAGGAGTGCAAGTAGGGATGGTGTGAACGGTAAAAAATATACTGGCAGATAGTGCCAGCACACTGGTAAGTGGTGAATTATAGACTTTCTAGCGCTTGCCTTCGCCAAGGCGGGCGCTCTCTGCTGGACATGCTCCAACACAGCTAACGAACCGAAAACTGTTGAAAAGCGCTCACGAGGAGGTGGGAACATATTTTTTCCAACTCCGATTTTTTTTGGCAGCCCCCAAATGGATATGAGTGTCGGAAAACAAAGAGCGATTGTCTGGGGCGGATTCGGGGCGGAGAGCAAAAAAGAAATGTGGTGAAGTGATAGGATCCGACAAAAACAAAAAAGGAGCAGGCAAAGGGAACGACGAGAAAGAAAATCTTCTTGAACTGAGGATTGAAAAATCACTTTTTATCTCCATCCTTTGGTTGCGTGAGTCATTGGCCAAGCCTTTGCTCTTCCATTTACCAGCAAGAAATGGCTGGAACAGATTGGCAAAGTCGATAAATGCATTATCGCGTGCGAACCAAATGCAATCATTTCATTAAACACTCATCATTCTTATTGACCTTTGGTGGGGTTTGGGCGTAGAAAATGCTTATCAAACACCGCTCTGTGGATTGCTCTCTATGCGATGAACAGTGTTTCAGCAAAGAACTCACTCAGAAACCACTTATAGCTCGCAGGGAGTGAAATATTTCAGCAAAGAACATTCGGAAACCATTTATTGCTCGCAAAGAGTGAAATATGCGATGAAAGGCTATCGGAAACAAATAATTCACCAATGATTGGGGTAGTTTAGATGGATAAAATTCATTTCAACAGTGATTTATCAAATTTTAATGAGAAGAAGTGATGAGTTGGCCATTGATATTATCATAATTGACGATTTTAAAAGAGTTAGGTATTATTTTTCTAATTTCTATATAAAAAGGTCAATACGCCTAAAAGTATGCAATCCACATGGCAAAATGTACTTCACTAAGTATTTTTTTTATAAATCTTTTAGCTGAAGAAAAATTTAGGAAATTGTGAACCAGAGTTTCTTCTTTAGTTGACATTTATATACTTTAGGATCCATTACTCTTAGGCAAACAAATTTCAGCTAAATCGATCGGATCGGAATGGAGACACACAAGATCATCATAAATTTGACTCCCCTAGCTTAATCCTTCACCTATATCTCCACGCTTACGCTGAAGCTGCTCCTGTGCTGGGCACACAAAAGCCATCCATTTCCTCGGTTATCTTATACCGTCCCGTTCCCGCAGCCGAAGGAACGGAGATGAATGTTTCATTATGTTTGCGCGCGCGACTGTTTGCTAGCGCGCTATTTATCTGTTTGCCGGCTCCGGCGGTGATGGTCAATCCGGCAGCGACTCGGGCCTATTATCTTTATTATTTTTTTTCCGTTACGATTGAACGATTTTGGCTCTTGCTTAGATTTGGCACGGGTGGTAGAGAATAACATACTTTCTGTGCCAGTTTACCGTGGCCTCCCCAAGGGGTTGGGGTGCAATATAATCGAGCGTATCTGATGGATTTTTAGTGATATATTGGAAGCAAATCAGGGCAAGAGTGATCGTTTTATTGTGAGTGTCCGCCGGCCCAATTTGTGTCCCGGCAAGCGCGCAAAGGGAATTGTCCAATCCATCACAAGAATTTGCTTCAAAGCGAAAGAAGTTGATACAGGAACAGTTCGCACCAGATACGGCTCAAGCGTCAGCTGACGCTTTTCTCTTGATCAACAAAGAAAATTAATAAACGTCCTCGCGAAGCAGAATAAACCACTCAGCAAATATTTTGACACACTTAAAGCGTAACTAGCGGGCGGTGAAACTGAGCGCGCTCCACACTGCTAACATGGAAACGCGGAAGTAGCGCCGTACCTACTGCCACTGTCCTGCTAACCTACCACAAAATTCAATCAATGCGAAAATTTGCATAACAAATCCTCCACTTGCAAGTGCGGGCCATTTAGCGGGCAGCGAGGTGGCAGTCGCCCCTTCAACCCAAAACGCTAATGGGCCAACGACGGACTTCCGTTTCCGATTTGCTGCCGCACGCTCGAGGAGCGCAGGAGGGAATAAATATTTATCAGCCACTCGTTAACTCATCCTCTTCGTTGCCTCGCACACCACAATCATAACAACAGCCGACGAGCTGCAAGAAAGCATTCAGGCAGGGGCCGACTCTCTAGCCGATTTTACAACACCACACAGCGGCCGGCGCGGATCGACAAAAGCAAAACCACTCCGGAACGGTTTCAATCATGTTTACAAATGAAGCAATTGACTCGATTCCGTTTTTGGGACCTTTGGGGCTGGGCTTTTCAGGAAGATAATAGACCGTGGAGAAGCTTTCGCGGCTGCCTCTCCTTTTACGACGACCGTGTCCATCATCTGCTCCTGCGGGAAGAGACCGTATCGGAATTGGTAAAGCATTTCCTTCTTCCCGGCTTACTTATTGATAACAGATTTATTGATTCGCAAATCACTTGGAACGGAGTGATAGAGAGGCAGAGGGCGAGAAAGTGAACGAGCAACCGACGAGCCACGGTCTGTGAGGTCGCCAGTAATTCATCATTATGCTTCATCGACTAATCGTGCGGTCGGGTTCCTTTTAGAGCCGGTACGGTACTTCCTGCCAGCCTCATAAACATCGCCATCGACACCGCGCCATCATTAGATTCATCATTCTATCGCATCCCAAGGGGAGGATTATTCTGGAGCGAGGCGAGGCATTGGCTCGCTGGAGGAAGGTATATCGTTTTCGCTCATTAATTTCTCATCGAGTAAATCTCGGCCGCCCCGGAATACGATATTGATAGAACTGGGTCGTCAGACGGTACACATCTCCTCCCGCCCCCCTAATGGTTTCCGGTAAGGGTTGCTCGGGCACAGTCGTTGGGTGCTAATAATGAAAAATTAAGATCAATCTGTTACTGAGCACTGAGAGCGGACGAGGTTTGAATCTTCCAGCTCGTACCACATGTTAGCTGTCTGGTGCAATGCTTTAAGGCGCAAAGTACTTTGAATGAATTGTGGAATGCTCATTTGGATTCCCAAGTTGGGAAAGAACAACAAAAATTAGAGTTGGGTAAATCTAA
>SIXB01003840.1:0-19866 GCA_007018985.1 Anopheles bwambae
TGTTTAATGTTTTTAAATGATTGGTTTCAACCGCAGAATGAGTACTTCTTTGGCTACAGTATGCGTCTATGGTGGGTAAATGAAAAAGATAACGAGCGTTCTTTGTGAATAAAAACCTCATGAAACAAAGAACGAAAGAATCGTCGTTCGCGTTCGGTTCTTTTTGGTGAGCGAACTAGTTCGTTCGCGTTCGGTGAAAAGAATCGTTTTGCCCATGCCTAATTCAGACCCGCGCGCGCGCGCTCCCCAACAACAGGACACAGTGTGGGGGATGTATAAAGCGCATTGAAGTCGAAACAAAAACGGTCGACCGTCGCCAGCAGTCGGGCGTTCGTTCTGGTGACCCTTTTTTGCTGCGTGTGTAATAGCGCCCTGCTTACGGTCAAGTGCGTTCCAGCGTCCAGCATGGGCTATGCTACCTTGTCGGGTTTTTTTGCTTGCAAGAACCATACACCGTGTTCGATCCTTGCCATGCGGTGCGCTGCCCATCATCGGGACTTCAAAAAGCTTTCGTCGAAAAATCAAATTCAACCCTGCCTGCCCATAACATCGGCTTGACTGACCATGTGCCTTTGCTTCAAGCGCAACAGGCGTGTGCGTTCGCGCCATTTCCGAGCGTACGCAACGGTCGGGCGCAAAGGTCTCCGAACGCAAAAACGACCACGCCGACCACGACGACGAACGATGTTGATGATGATGATGATGCTGTTGCTGCTGCTGCTGCTGTTGATGACGGTTGTTTGTCCGTATCGGAATGAATGGGGGGCTTACCCGATGCGATGGCAGGCGCTGCCTTTTAAGAGTGCCGTTCGGTGCCGGTGGTGCTTCAGTCTGTTCGCAACGGTTCGAGCAGCAGGTCGCAAACGCGTCAGCAACTGTTACGCACGAACAGGTACCCCACAACCCGAGTGTCCTTTTAGTGCTGCTTCCGGATGGTTAGCATCTGCCGGAAGGAACATTTTTGTGCTCAGTGCTGTTTCGGGACTCAACCGAACAGGTTGCCAGTGACAGAAGCAGCGGACTTTGGATGAAACTGTGTGATTTTGTGTGTGATTTTATTAGTAAAATTGTTTAGTTTGTGGTTTGATACAGAGATAAAACAGAATTTCAAGTGACTTTATACAATTTTTGTGAAGCTCATACTGTAGAATAGTGATAAAAGCCGAGAGAAAGATAGTGAATGTTTTATACATTGAGAAATCGCTAGATTTTAGAATTTGGAACCCAACAATCTGAGTTCCTCTTCTAAGGGTTCTTTTTGATGTATATAATAGTTCATAATTTATTTTTTCGTTAGGTTAAGCTAGATTAAATTAACAAAAGGCAAAAGCCTTACATTGTTTAAACCTAAATGAAAAAGCTAAACTATCTCTTGACAAATTTGAACTTGGCGATGAAAAGCGATGACGCTAAGTCTCGCCATCTCTTATCTTATAATTATATAAAATATTTAAACTAAACAAATTTAATAATAATATAGTATTTGGAAGCTTTTTAAGTTCAATTGTAAAATTTGAGGCTTTAAAATTCTTTTATTTTTTTAATTGCTCAAATTACCTAGTGAGAATATCAAGATGATTCTTGATGAAGATTCTTCTCTTCAAATTCTATTAATTGTACTTTTGCTCGGTTGTGCTTGTTTTCAAGCTATTTTATTATATTTTTACTTAATTCCTTTTCATTATTTTTTCGTTTTTATACAAACGTGATTATAATTCATCTTTTATAAATTATATGTGGTTTTATTTGATTATTTGATATGCC
Organism: Anopheles bwambae; assembly: GCA_007018985.1. Classification (NCBI taxonomy): domain Eukaryota; kingdom Metazoa; phylum Arthropoda; class Insecta; order Diptera; family Culicidae; genus Anopheles; species Anopheles bwambae. The sequence continues at coordinate 1,765 of SIXB01003840.1, forward strand.
GACGGCATTCTCAAGCTAGTTTACACGTTTTTAAGCATTGATTTAAACAAATTACTATTCCTTAGACCTTTTTTGCTGTTTTGTTTTATCTTCTTTTCATATTTATTACTTGTTAAGCTTTCTTTAAATTTTAAACCAATTAGTCATACATACTTTCTTTTTCGGTGTGTTAACACTTATAGCGCGTGCTTTCATAATCGCCTCCTGATAGTGGCTGATAGGGGTCGACAGGGGATATAGATAGGTTTACCAGTTGAGTTTCGCGGTACTTAAAGTGTTCACGCAAACGATTGGCAAACAGTAGCGAACTTGAAACTTACTCTCCTAATGCGTGGTTCATTGTGACAAAACGGCGTGCGTGCCGAGGCAACACTATTTTTTCTTCTGTTCCAATGTGTTCAACGCGTTCCGTCGGTGCTAACGTGTAGATGTGTTTCTCTTCTTTTCATTCCGTGTATCTCAGTATGAACAATGTTAGTGCACCTATGAGCCGGGTAATGTGGTAGGGATCGTTTCGCCGGAAGAGAGTATGTGGAGTGGTAGCCCCAGCCACAGTGGATCGAAGATAGACCTGGAAGGATAGCAGTTTAGCGCGTGGAACTGAAAATGGGTTTGGCCTTTTTTTCGGCCTGTCGTTGGTTTCGGTGTTGGATCGGGGCGTAAAAATTGGTGCAAATAGTGTGAGTGTGGTGATTAAGTGGTGATTAATTTGTTGACGCAAGTGTGCAAAAATAACCATTTTTGTTCCACGCCGGACCGGCCAGAAGAGTACAACAGCAAAGCAATCCTTCCGAACGCGCAGACGGCGGTAGGAGGAGGGACACTTGTTGGTCGCCCGATCAACAAACGGCCCCAGACATATTAGGGGTGTGTTGTCTTTGAGGTTTTGTGGCTCTGTTGGTGCGGTAGCGGGGACAAACCCATCGGACCTGGAGCATCGGAGGACTTCGGCTGGCAGAGACGAATGTTTCGTGGCTTTTAGCATCTTCCAATTAATGGTATGTTTGTTTTTTGATAATTAGAATTCAAACGCTTCTTCACTGTTCATATCTTTTAGAATCGTTTGTCTTAGCGACACATTGTTTTATTTGCACTAATTAAAACATACCCATTCGCTTCTCTGCACGGTGCAAGAACCGAAGAAGCCAGTTTGAAGCGAATTACTTTTGCAAACAGCTCTAATTGCATGTTAAACATATCGCAAACCCGTTCGATTCCGTAATAAATGAACTGAAACTGACAAAACATTTTAAAACATTTACATTATACTCACATGCGCGTGCGAGCGTTAATTGTCACTTGACAAAATTAGTTTGCCGTCGGCTGGCGGTGGCCAGTTACTTAGGGTGTCGAAGATTTCGCATTTTTCTAATTAACACACATGGCATGTAAATATCACCATGCTTTTTTTTGTTGTTGTGCAGATTGTACTGTGCGCGTTCGGATCGTTTGCTAAATTGGATAAATTGGTTTGGTGCGAAATGGAAACATACACAAAAAAGAAGAAATGCTACGATTTGGCACGATCGTTACGACCGTTGAAGAAATTTGGACTGATCAAATCGTTTTTAATTGCAACTTTATAAAACGTTTCTGTTAATTGCACTGTGAACCAGTTTGAATGTTGAGATAAATGTGGATTTATGCTGCTGATAGTGGCTGCGGTGCTTTGGAATATGAGATTCGTTCTTTTAGACTATCTTTAAATTGTTTTATTTTCTATCAACGGTTCATTGCATGTGAATCATTTCGGAACGATGGAATTTTGGGGTAAATGGATAAAATTAATTCTAAAGGGATGCTAGAAAAGGTAGAAATGTAAAGATGTCTAGAACGCTTATCATAAAATTTTATAATGGAAATGTTTTGTCCCCGAAAGCTAAGCTTTACATTCATAAACAAATAATTTATAACATCGATTAAAAAAAAAGTCCCAGTTGAATGTTTTTCATTTGCAAATATATCAGTACATTACATTAATTTTTTATAGATAACGGTGAAAAAACTAATAAAGACAATATTGCTGACACATATCAATTTATGTAATGTAATATTTTATTGATCAACGAATGATCATCAACGATCTGCCCAGTGATATGTAATAATTGGTTTTAACACGATACAATGCAAACAAAACTTGAAACATTAAAAAAGAGCATTGAAAGCAGCATAAAATAACCTAAGTTAACATAAGCGTAACAATAAAAGACACATTTTATTAGTAGGCTTGTTGTATGTAGATTACTCACGCAGTTATGGTTAGCAAATTAGATAAACAATAGACATAACCATGAAACATTTATCGACCATTATCCAAAGACAAATCAGATTAAAATATTTGGTTAATGAATATTTTCTCTTAGTTCTTTCTGTGTTCCATACAGAATTCCATGTTCTGTTATACACAATTCTAGTTTGAGATCGAGTTGGGTTTGCTAATGCTAAGGAATGTATGTTTCTTTTTAAGTAATGTTTGGGTAATACATAAATAGTGATAATTTTCTTGAAACGGTTCATATTTCAGTGTCTAATAAATCAGTAAAAAATCCAATTGGATGTATACGAAATATTTAAAAAATATATTTCTATTTCCTTTGCCTTTGCCAAACTAAAGTGACTAATTATTTGGGGTCCAATTATACGGATGAAGTGTTATTGTGTAATGAAGTGTATTTTTTTGTTATGAGTGCCTTTTAATTGTCGAAGAAAAAAATTGATAACTAATGGCTAAACTATCTCACTCTTAACATTAGCACTGTAAGGAAACATATGTGAATACATATGCTATATCTCTCACCTTCGTAACGAACTAGCGATTTGCCCTCAAGAACAAAATTACCAAAAGTAAAAGAATACATTGACAAAATATCCAGGCAATACATCATCAGATGTCAAATGAACGAAAACTCGTTGGTACAAAACCTTGCACTATATTTATATCAAAACATAAAATCATTTAAATCCTAATTAATTGTTTATTATTGATATATAGCTTAAATCTTAGGGTTGATGTAGGATTAAAATAGGTTAGTTACGATTATTTTTCATTGCAAAATTTTGCTTGAGTTACACTACGAAAGCAAAAAAATAAAACTTGACAGTGCAAATTGTTCAAAAAATGAGGAAAGAAAACGAATTCGAACCAATTATGAATCAACAAGAGTATCCATTGTATACTGTACACAAATTTTCAAATCAAATAAAAAACTTGTATACTACTACTACTACTACTACTACTACTACTACTACTACTACTACTACTACTACTACTACTACTACTACTACTACTACTACTTCTGCCACATATCCTACAAGAACAAACATAAATCTTCCAACATTCCCTCTGATCGTAGACTAAGGGTTTGGCATAATTCAAATAACGTTAAAATTTAGTTCAAAAGCATTATCATAGTCAATTATCTTGCCATATATTTATGAAAAATGCATTACATAAAACTATAGGGATTTGTTGTTGAACACCATAACATTTTGCAATAATTAATATGTATTTTTTTGTACTACTTGTGGTGGTCGAAAATTGTGTGTACCATACAGCATGGTGTGTTACTTACTTACTTATCGGGCACTACAACCGCTTTGTGGTCTTGGCCTGCCTCAGGAGTGTCCGAAACCGCTCACGGTCTCGCGCCTTCGTCTGCCAGTCCGTTATCCCGGCCTTAATGACGGACGCCTCCACGCCATCTTGCCACCTCAATTTGGGCCTACCACGCCTCCTCTGTCCTTGTGGACGGCCTAAAAAGACTTTACGGGCTGGGTCGTCCGTTTCCATGCGTATAACATGGCCAGCCCACCGGAGCCTGGCGAACAGCATGGTGTGTTACGTAGGTAAATCAAAACGAATTCAATCCTTCAAACTTCATACGTTCGATAGGAAAGACTATGTAAATTTTTTATGTTTTTGATTGAAACTCTTTGAGCACACATTCAATAATTACAATGCATGAAAAACTGGAAAAGATGGAAACCTTACTATACAGTTACTCTGTATCGAGTTTCTAGTAAACGCAATCAGTAAGATGTATCTGTTAGTTGGATTCGGTAATTGTTAATTATTGAAAGATAAATAATTATCTACTGTGCATTAGTTTTGTTGTAAGCAGTAACAAGCAACTAATGCACAATGTAGAATGAAGATAATAATTTAATTAAATAATTAGTCTTCAGAAAATAGAATCATCTGAATCTAATAAGAAACATGAAGGAGGTTATTATAACACTGAAGAAATGCAAAACCGCTTCTAATTTTCCACTATTTTTTATTCACAAAGTACGACACGGCAGTATTACATGAAAAAATCAGCCACATGCATCAGAAAGTAGCTGAAAAATGTTCAAGCTAAAAGCCATACTGTCTGAACATTTCAACGTTTAAGCCTTTTAACAGTTGCAAGAATTAACAGGGAGCTCTTACTAGTCTTCCCATTGTGCTATTTCATCCTTTAATGTCCATGTCTGTGTAGAACAAAAGCAACGTGTCTTAAGTGCATATTTCAGCGGACATCAATCATTCCTAGGCGCCGACGTGACGAAACTGATTCACCATCAAATTACTTAGCATTCACCACAGTTCAGTCATGGCCGATCCGTGCTAACCTAATCAAAAGCTGTCACCAAAAAACAATTGGACAAGATTTGACCTTTCGTTCGTCACTTGACTGACTGAGTGACTGTCTGACTGAGTGATGTGAATGAAGATTCGCGAAATATTTAAAGCATCGCAGATTCATTAATCGGTTTCGGGTGGTTGTTGTTTCTAGTTAGAATGGGTATTCAAATTCCTGTGCTGCGGGAGAGGACAATAGCTGCTGGATGGAGGTCAGGGCAACAACTCGACACTAATTGATTTATTTTGATATATTTGACGCCAATAAATGATTGGCCATGATATGGTTGGGGTAATAGGAATAAAAAGAAAACATTAGTATGATCACTTTCCTTGGGCATATCGGCAGTTTAATTCCAAAAAAACCCTGCTTTTCATGGTATTACACTACCGGAACATGCGTGTCTATCGGTTCAATTTCCCCGCTTACCAGTTCCGTACGAAAGCTACCACTTCCAATGCCAAGGACACACTTCCTGTATACTTCCTGCACGCCATTTCGATCGTATCGCACCTTCGAACCGCCGGGCTGGTTGCAAAATTGCATTCGATAGTTAATCACCTTCAAAACTTTCGTTCCCGCCCCGATTCGTTAGACAACTAGCTTGTTCCGGCGTGCCGAGAACTAGAGACTGTGGCGACGGAAGTTATTCCACCGAACGGAGCAGCACGGTGTGGAAGGTTTTGTCTTATCTTGCCTCGAACCCGACGATCGAGCATAACGTGTGCGAGAATCTTCCACCAATCATCGACTGCAACAATTGTTGCCAACGTGGCCACCTGCAGAACCAGGACCTAGGCTAAGCGTCTGACCGTACCACCGTGTGGCCGGATGTTTCAGGAGTCGATTTTCTCTCAATGGTATAGTTTATCGATTTCATGTAATTCATTTTCCAGTCCCATTGCCATTGCCGTAACCCAATTATGGTAGGCCATCTTCGTTACAGTGTGTTCGTACCGTGTGCCGGGCGGGTTTTGTCGCAGCCTGCAATTGCCCGGCACAGTGTTTGTACTGGGACGGCAATAAAGGGCAACAACAGCAGCCGTGAACACAATCCGGGGGTTTTCTTCACCACTGTTCCCTGCTCGGTAAGGGAGTTTGGTTGGGCAGACGGCAATAAACCATTGCTGGTTCCGGTTCCGGCTCCGAACGCAAATGACTTTTATTCTAATGTGTGTATGTGCAACACTGCGGTGAATATCTATGGCCCGTTTAACGAATGTTACAATACCTCAAGGGAGGTACGCCTAATGGCGGCGATGCTTTTGGATGTAATTTATACGCTTTTTTATCATCGGTTAAGGTGTTGGATGGGTGTCTTTAAAAGGGCTGTTGTTATGCTGAAAATGGACAAACCTTCGCCAGCGTCCATTAATGATACCGGGATTGATTTACAATGCTTTACATTTGTTCGAAACTTTGATCTCAAAACCGGCACTAATGTTCTTCGCTACTCATCGTTCTGTACATTACTATACTCATGCTCATTCTTGCTGGCAAGGTTTAGATTACATTAATCTACTCCTTTATTATCCTCTCTGTGTGTTTGTCTCTATCGCTCCTTCCGTCTCTCTTTGTTTCTCGCGGAACTTCATTCCACTTCCTAGCAATGCAATGCGACGATGGACGTAAGTAGGAAAAAGTGTTATTTCAGAAGGATGTAATAAGCGTGAGCCTTAAATTACGATCCGGGTTTAATTTAAAATCTCACTTTTCTTCGTTCTACGCAAATCTTAAAGAAACGAGTTATCCCTTGAACGAATGATAGTATCACGAGTATAAAAAAAGGTGAAATTATGTAAAGAACGTTTGAATTGGGGGCAAATGTGTTGGAGCATCCTTTTATTTGCATGGCATTAGTTTAAAACGTATCTTTTCAGGCACAGACTTATAGCGAAACAGCTTGAATGTTTTGGAACGAAACCAAATTTTAAGTTTGGTTTAAACGTTGTGCATTGTAACGATAATAAGAAATTATTTTTAATGCAAAATGATTTTATTGTTGCTCCTTAGACTGTTTAAGCTCCATTAATATGTTTCAAAAATTATTAGCAGCCACCATCAACATCTAACGAATCTTCTCAAAATTCAAATAGTTTGTACTTTCAATAAGATATTGCTTTATCCACTGTTTCTTGAAGTTTTGTTTTAAAAGTGAAATAGCTGCAAATTATTTTTAAATTATTGACTAAATATTGAACCTTCTAAAGATCATCGTTGAGTATTTTCCAATTGTGTTTTGTTTAAAGAAGTGGTTTTAAACCTTTTTTTATTGCTTCCGGGACGAGTAGGTGGGGATGCCTTGCTATCAATTATATATGTCGGCTAGATTAATCAAATTTCATGAAATCACTCAGATAAAAGTTCATTTTAGGATGATTTTGACCAAATCCTTTTTGCTGTTAAACATTGATTATTATTTTTTAATTTAAATCAAAATATTGATCATTTTGATTATCTAAGGTCGCTAATTCTTGCAGTAATCGAAAGAAAAAGTGTATTTGTATTAAACTGTTAGCCTGGCCTCCAGCTGCCTTATCTTAAACGTAACTTAAAAATAACATCAACATTATCTCAGCCATTTTTAAAATGTACAGTGGCGGCTAGCTAAAGTCGGACATCTTATATTTGTTTGTTTGTTTATTTGATAAAGTAAACCCATCGAACTCATTTGGTTTAAACGGGTGAATATACATATACATAGTCAGCTTTTTCATAATAAATAACAATATACACGTTTACTAATTTCTTAACCGAGCTAGACGTAGACGTTCCCTGAATGGTGGTCTGAGGTATATCGAAATCAAATAAATCAGCGGTCTGAAAATTTGGTCAGTTTTTCTACATAATTCCTTAATTAATACAAATAAAAGATGAGAAAACAATTGAATGATAAAGAAATATTTGGATGTGGAGCAGCCTTCAAAACATCCGTTTTTGTGGGTGGTTAATACAACAACAAAAATCGTACTTGTGACATCGAGCTTAAACCTACGTGAATATAATATAGGAACATAACTAAAGAATATCCTCAACGATTTGTGAAACATGTTTTTCGATAAGTGGTTTTCCGATAAGGAAAAAGATAAGTGGTTTTCCGTGATTTTAGATGACCGCCACTGTATCTTATTCAACGATGTTCTAAACGAAACACGCTTGCTATTTGTTTTAACGCTCTTTACCATTATACACTTGATAAGCACTTTGTTCGAGCAATAATTGATACTCGCGTCCCAGTTACAAACATAAAATAGCCGCGTCCTAGTTACCGACCGCCTGCAATCAGTAACAAGACCCAAATCTGGTAAAATTTAGCATTTACCAGATTCAATTGCCCTTTGCCTTACCGAAAATATCATCCAAACAAAATAAATAAAAAAAACTAAAAAAAAAACTCACCAAACCATTCACACGACCCCCGCAAACAACACCACCAGAGATACAGATGGAAATTGTTATTATTTCATTTGCGTTTTAAATCATACCGTTTAGGCCGCCCGCGGCCGTTGATAATCGCGTTAAGCAATTGGAGTTTCTCGCAAAGCGGCCGGAACCGATTCAAACCCGAATTCGAAGTCGATCACCGACACTGTTTGTGCAGTTGTTTTGTGTTCTTACCATTTTCACACTTGGAGTTGGTTAGTTTCATTTATTTGATACAATATGGTAGAGCAATAGCGGGCAAACCTCACCAGCGTGTAATCGATACTGCAGCTCACCAACTCATCTGACGTGTTTGGACAGCTTTCTTATCATGACAGACGGCGGGAAAAGAAGAAAGGTGCCGCCGAAATGGTTTCAACGCACGGGTTTCGTTTAAAGTAAGCGACACATTGCTAAGTTCAAGTGCGTTTTGAATGAAAATGTCTTGTGAGTCTTTTCGCGCTTGTAAACACAATACCACAGTAACGTTTCTCTGGAGAAAACGTGACGCAAACAAATCTACCAAAATAACTTAAAAAGGGCTTGTCAAAAATGAGATAGAACTTTCAAACGGACAAAACATGCACAAGGTATTAAAACAAACTAATAACGCCTTAAAAAAAAACAACGCGATGCCATCGTTCTGCTACAAGCCGTTGAGCATCTTTGGAGACGTTATGGCGAAGCAAAATCATCATTTGTAGATGGAGCAGAAAATCGGATTACGGAAACCAAAAAAGCCTCCTTTTAGGAACAAAGTCGGGCCGTGTTGTACATTATTATGGGAAACAAAACAGGAAAAGCAAACACACAAACGAGGCAAAAAGTGGAACATTAAAAAAAGGGTTTGGATGTACTAAATCAGCAAAATTTGGGTTTAAAGACTGAACGATTGAAGCATGGACCGAGCAGTGTATGTGTTTGTGCTGTTTGGGATTTCTGGGAAAACAAAAATAAAGTGAAAATGATTGTTTGGAGATATATGAGGTTTATAAAATATGGACGATTTAATAAATCTAATTCGGCGTCCCAAGTGCAGACGTACGAACGATCGCTCAGCATTGTCCGGCTACTAATACATTATCAACGAATCACTTCAGCGCACTCGAGAATGAGATTAGCAAATAAAATGCTCCTGGGATGCTTTACTTTACATTCGTACAAGAAGAACAGATCAGAACAGAACCGTTGCCTTGTTTAGCTATCCAAAAGTGAATTATTTTAATTCTCTATGGATCTACTCAAAAAATAAAACCACAAACAATTGTCGCGTGCTTGGCTGTGTCGTGGTGCGGGCGCAGTGATGACACTATTAAACGAAGCTCAAGCAGGGATTTTACGTTTGTTGAATTGGGATGAGGTTTTTAAATCATTCTTTTGGTAAATTAAATTAAATGAACTTGTAGAACAATTTATGGTCTTGATGATGGGGCTTAACATTTTACAAACTGAAAATTAAAAGAAATGTCGGAAAACATTGCAATACTCCACTAAATAATCCTACGGACAGGCAATCAATTTTAAAACAAAATTTCATAATTTTTTTCTCGTTGTTCACTGCAAAATGCAAAGTGACTATTTGACCCTGAGCTGCTACAGGGTCCAGCAATCCGTTAGCAGATTTTTTTTGCATGTATATTGAAAGATGCGCTTCGGCACGGATATTTTCGGGGCGAAAAAGCCAACGCAAGCATTCGCCAGTGCTTGGTACGAATTTAATTAACTTCTCCCGCTTGGTAATGGATATCGTTCGAGCGTTTCGAATCGACTGGGGTGCGTACGCGAATTCAATTCGGATACTCGACCATCATCACTGTGTGGTTTATCGGGAGGAGGGAAGGAACAGCACTCGATGTTTGGTAAACAGAGAAGGGAATAATCAAGACCACTGTAAAGAACGGGTGAAAAATGGGTAAAATGGGGTTTAATCGGCTGTCGGCTGGTGTGTTGATGAGACCGAGGGTGTGAATCGAAGTTAATTAGTCGTTTTGAGGTTTACACTCGATTGTTTCCCGCACCTATTCACTGTGATAGGGGTAATTTAGATTACTGATGCCTTATGATCTTTGGATTATGAATGAATGTCACCGATGGGATGGTTCCATAATACGAACTGTGACATAAAATGTGTAGCCATTGTCGTCATTTGATGCAATCGTTTCAACCAAACAAACAACATAAATATCTCCAAAGCGTTATCAAGTCTCGCCAACGGATTCCAATGATACCCCTAAATAATATATACCGTTACAGCCAGGAGTACTCCAGTGGCCAAGTATTTCAAGTGCTCTAAGACTAGTCAAACGATACGTTATCAACTTTGTTTTTTGCTGTTTTAGAAAACCGGTTATAAGAATCATACAACAAAGATCTCAACTTGAATACAATTTGAAAGAGATCTACGTCATTCTTTGGCACAACAACCGATGTCGGTCAAGGCCTGCCTGTACCAATGATGGGCTTGGCTTTTAGGGACTTATTGATTACCATAATCAGTCCTACGTATGGCGACACGGTCCATTTGAGACTTGAGCCCATGATAGGCATGTCTTTTAGTCGTACGAGTTGACGACTGTACCACGAGAGCGGCAAACGTGGTACTGATATAGATTACTTCATGTTAATATTTGAATAACGACCTAAGCGGACTTCATATGCTGACATAGAGAGATTTAACAGTTGTTTTAGTTTTATTGTAGACACTATATGTAAAACTCATTGTTTTATTTTCTAAAAAATGTATGAAATAAGATTTTCACAGCTATTTTCAAACATTCAAAATGTATTTAATCTTCGATGAAATTTTAAAACGAAATGTTATATTTCATTGTATGTATTTTTTTAAAAATTCATGAGACAATATTATACACAAAATGTGATAAAAATGCCATAATAATTTTAGTCAAACCATTTGTAGTATATTGAAAAGAGATCAATCATGATATTTCTGCGACACATTTCGATGGTCGAGCAAATTGGACATTTGTGGAACCAACCAATAAATCGTGGGTAACACTATATGCATGCCTTTTTGGACTAAGTGAATCTTAAGTTCAATTAAAATTAGCAAATAACAACGTAATTGTATGTTACTAATAAATAGGAATAATACTGTGAGAACTTTTTTTTGAAAAATACAAGTCAATTAGTAGAGTAAAATCAGTGCAGCTGTATCATCAACTTTGTGAGCCACTGTTTACCTGTACATGTTTTGAAAAAAAAAAACAAAATCATACGTTTATGTCAGCTGTTTTTATGTCGCCTTCCCGCGGTGATTCATGATGAATATCTAAAACCAGAGCAGATAATAATTAAAAAAATTACCTTTTCTTACATCTATTTTTTTAATAAATTGTGAAAGAATTCACAACACACCAAAGACTTCAGAAGTTGTACAAAAAGTATCAGAACCGGTGGTAGCCCCTGTTACGTCTATTGAATTTAGACATTTTTTTTTAAATTCTCATAGTATGACATTATGCATTATAATGAATTGGCGGTACAATGTTTACATTGATTCATTACCCTACAAGCTGTTTGATAAACATTGCTTCTGATTGCTCAAAAATCAATCATTCATGGATTGCCGTGCGAAAAACAAAGGTTGTTCGTTCTGAAACATGTAGAGTGTAGTCATCACAAACGTTTGTTTGTTTATGACTGTTCCCCGCAGCTTTAATATGCGGTGTGATAATCATAACAACACCGGCTCTTCCTGAAGTACAGATAAGCTTGTTTGAGGTATGATTGACAGTGTACATGGTGTTGATATCATCGAATTTTGAGACGATGTTTGGTTTGGTGCCATGCTGTCTGGATCAAGGTGAAGCAGAAGTTAAAGTCCCCATTTCTCCTGGTACTACAATCGTAAAATTACAGCACATACATCCCAAACAGGTCGCGTGGATAATGAATTTGCGATCAAAAGTACGCTCTTCTACCATCATGTATTTCAAAAAAGTATAGAATCGACCAGATCTCAGAACGGACTGGCAAAAGATACCACGCGCTCTGTGAGTCACGCACATTCACCTGAGTGATGAAGCATCTTTTGCGTACAGACAAACCGGTGTGCCATTACCGGTCAAAGTCTATCAATGCATGGGCAAGGTTTAAGTGTGAAACACACACTGTGTGTATATTGTCGCACCGCTAGCTCGTTTGATAAGTGTTTATCATTATTGATTATTCAAAATAAAAGTAATCATTCAATTGCGTGCGGGCATTAGTCACCATAGCGTTGCGACCGAGCAATGTTGCACCTATTATGTAATGGTGTGGATTTGTTTTTTGTTTTGTTTTTACTGCTATGACGAGGAATCACGGTTCCCTATTTGGATATTTTTTGTTGCTTAATTATTTTGCATGCAGACCTTCGGGTGAGTTATTGTTTGATTTATTTATTTCCTTTGTTTTATGTTCAAACGGTAGCCAGTAGTTGAGTCATTTGAGTGAGTTATCGGTGACTTGTTCTCTTGCACGTTAATATTTGAATGATCAATATTTCGACGGTAGTGATATTGTTCTCTTATTGCTGTGCTATTAATGAATACTATGAATAAAACCTGTACATGCAGGTGGCGACTCTTAATGTCAATGAGACCTAATAGTCGGTAACGAGACGTGTAAGAAAGCTTAGGGCTATTGTACCAGTGAAAAAATAGGAGGATCGCAATCCGAGTAAATTTCTCGGATTTTAACGATTCTATGTCTTTGCATGGCTGTGCTAGTTGATGGTGTCCAGAGTAGACATTAATGTTCTGGAACAGGACGGACCCAACATCAATAAAAAGATTTGAGACACATGTGATTTGTTTGCTTTGCTAAAGACTAAGTTCAGTTGTTGCTGGAACGAAAGCTCAACGTCCAACCATACCCCTAGATCTTTCGCATATGAAACTCTATCCAATACAGTGCCACAAAGAGTGTAGTTGAATTGTTTTTTTATACAACATACAACCAAAAGATACAGTACGTAAATAAAACATAAAATTCAATGGAACCCCTCATGACGATTTCTCCGCATAACAAGCAAAACTAAATGCTCTACAAATACCCCGCTTAACGAGTAAAATATCACATAACGAGCAGTTTTATTTTTGTGCTAAATATGAACCTATTTCCAAAAGAGGCAGGTATAAGTGTGGATGAAAAGTTTAAGGGAGGTGACATATTAAGGTCCACTGCCAGTTCAAAACTGACGAATTCATACAAAAATCGAAAAAAAGCCGGGGTGGGTCGTGGGCGCATTCTCTCCACGTTCAGATACTAACTCCTTTCAGAACATATAGCGGAGCTGAGAGTTTTTCTGCGCTTATCGATAGGTGGAGTAAATGAAGTAGTATCTTCATTTTAATTGCTCGATTTCCATCCTTCTTATTTGACATTGGCTCTCTTGTAGTGGTGGGAGCTCGGAATCGGACCTAATTGTTCCGATTTCGGAGTCGGTTCCGGAGCCGATTGCGGAGTTGGTTCCGGAACCGATGCCGCAGTTGAATCCGGAGCCGATTCCGATTCCGTTTCGAAGCCAATTCTGATTTCGGAGTCAATTCCGATGTCAGAGCCGATTTTGATTCCGGAGCCAATTCCGGAACCGATTCCGATTCCGAAGCTGTTTCTGATTCCGAAGCTCATTCTGATTCTGGAGCCAAATCAGATTCCTGAGCCGATTCCGATTCCAGAGCCGATTCGGATTCAGGAGCCATTTCCAATTCCGGAGCCGATTCCGGAACCAATTCCGGAGCCGATTCCGGAATCGATTCCGGAAACTGAACGCGGACGTACTATCCGGAATCGGTTCCATAAAACTTCGGAGCTAGCCGGAATCGATTCCGACGAAATCTTCATTTTTCCTATCACTACTCTCTTCGGCTTGGGCCGTGGAATTGAGCAGAACGTGGATTTGTGTGTAGTGTAACTCCATAAGAAGCGTGTATCACAAGTGTGAGGTGTTTTGATAGGTGTGTTCTTGCATGCATTCTCGATCTACTTGCTTGTGAAGGCGAGAATTTCGATACTAAGAATTGATCAATGCATTACTGTTGATCACTGCCACTTGTAGGTGTTCCGTATGGTTATACATATAATTTCTATGTATCTGTACTGTTCATGATCTGGAACCAATTATTTCACTTTTCATATAAATTGTTTGAAAAAGTGCCTCACGCATAACGAGTGAGTCATTCGAACGGATTAAAATCGTTATGAGGGGTTCCACTGTACATACATGACCTCAGCCTTTTAAAAACACTCTTCCCTTTAAAAACTGTAGTTCTCTTTATCATATATATTTGGCTTCTTTCTTGAAGATTTTAACTTTGTTGTTTATTTTCTAAAAGATTTTCAATTATATAAATTGACCCAATAACCACCGTGGGTCTAGTTATGTCATAAGCTACTAATGAAAGAGAAGGCCGAAGAGGCTTTGACGACTGAAGGGAAGTAGCATAGCTTTTTTGGTAAATGTATATTTGTTTTATGGTTGGGGGCAGTCCCGTGGTACAATCTTCACCTCGAACGACTCAATAACATGCCCGTCTTGGGTTCAAGCCTAGAATGGCGTCCCCCCGTAGCAAGATTTAACTATCCGGCTGCGTGGGAATGAATTAAGTCTTGAAAGCCTGTATAGGCCGGCATGTCCGCGTAGGACATTACGCCAAATAGAAGAAGAAGAAGATGTTTTATGGTACTACGAGAAAAGCTCTTGTTTGTAGTTGTTCAGCTATTTTGCCTAAGTTTACGAATTTGTCCGTATTTTGTCGCCATTGTGGCCAAACACTTTTGCATATTGATTTTGAAACGGTAAACTATGTATAAACTTGTTAGGGTTGTATTGAATAGAACTAATATGTAAAAGAAAATTATTTGTTTGATGTGATAATGAAACAGTTTGATAACATAACTCGGGTAATACATAATGTAGCAAATCTGTAGCAGATGGATGGGCGTAGCAGTCTTTATTCAACTTGGCATTAGGGGGTCATATGTGATTCGAGGCGAAGAATTCGAGATCCACAATATACAAATCAACCCAGAATTTGCTATGCGTAGAAATACAGGCACCCTTGACTTGCGGGTCTCTAAAGTGGCCGAAGCTTATGCAAGGCTTCAGAAGGCAGAGATAAATTGAGTTAAATGTCATCATCTGATGGCATTCGCCTGTGCAAGGGCAATAATCAGCACCGAGTACAGCAAGAAAGTGTTGGCTGGTTTTTGTATAATCGAGATAAACCCAAAGGTGCAAATGAAAGGTGCAAATAACCCCCTCCCCTCCCTCTCTGAAAGTGCAAATGTAGCGGGTATTGTGAACGACCTTGCAGTACTTACGGTCCAAATCAAACGTTGAGGAAGTAGCAAGTGAATTGGGCGAAAGCCTGGGGTATGCAATTTTGCAGGCGTATGCTGGCTAACGTACAGTGACATCTGGTCTAACGTTCATAGCTTTTGTTTCTTTAATATGGTGGAGATTGTTATCAAAATGGTGTCCTATCGTCTTCTGGGATGTGACCGGGCCGCAAATGATTCAGGATCTAGTCGGTATGTGAAGTGGGCATTATGGGATGATTCCCGATGTGTTGGAGTTTACTGGACGGAAGAATGTTTTTTTTCTATGAGTACTTCCATGTCTTATACTTAACTATGTCCTCAGATTGTACCACGTGCCAAGTATCGGTGAAGTCAGTAACCAACGTTCTGCTCGTGTACTGTCAATTTGTAGACGGGCGCCGAGTTTTTTTCTATTACAACCTCATGGGGTCTCATCTAGCCAACGAATTACCACTGTAATGTAGCAGCAATGCAAAGAAGAGGAGGCCCTAATGAAAACTGGTGGTACGTGTGACCAGGCGTGTACCATCACCATTGGATAACATAACACCTCTGGCTCGCTCACTTAAATCATCAATACCCGAGTACAATGCCTTATTTATCTGCAACATCGGAGATCAGACACAAGCCGAGGTAGCA
This sequence comes from Anopheles bwambae, assembly GCA_007018985.1. Classification (NCBI taxonomy): domain Eukaryota; kingdom Metazoa; phylum Arthropoda; class Insecta; order Diptera; family Culicidae; genus Anopheles; species Anopheles bwambae. The sequence goes on from SIXB01003840.1 coordinate 17,778, forward strand.
CATACAGCCGTAATACTGGAAACTTAATCGGGCCGGAAAAAATCAACCTGTGACGTGTACCACTTCTGGAGATGGAGTTGAAACGGCATCAAACAACTAGCTTCCTTAATCCTTCCTTTCCAGCCATCCTTACGTGCACATTCTCCATTGAGTGAAGCTGCCCAAGAAGCAACTCTGATCGAGGCAAAAACTGCAGGCTGCAAAGGTATTCAACTTAACGCGTTTTTGTTTGTTCAGGAGGAACGCGATTGAACAAAAAAAGAAAGAAAGAGAAAAGGCCATAGTAATGGCTCCTTTTATAATTTAAGCCAGAAAGCTGGAATTTCAGCCAGTCAGTGGAACATTCATCTTACGAGGTGCACCCACTTGAATGTTACGTTCCGCCATATTGGATTTTACTATACTAGTTAATTTGGCCCGGTTACAGGGCTATGCGAGATAATTGCTGGGGTATATAATAACCTAAGAATGCGTGCGACGGATTTCTTAACAAACAACGCAAATTTATGTGGTTTTAATTCCAAATGATTAAAAGAAAATGATTTGTAATTGATATCGCTTTTGGGACAAATCCCGAACTCTGGGACAAATCCCGAAAAGTCCATTATAGTGACAGAAAAACCCCATATTTTGTGAAATATGTTAACATTTTCCTAAATCCTTAGGATTTCACAACGAAACTCATATTTTTTTTAACGCTTTAATTGACAACATTACAATGAAATTGTTATTGTTTTAACGATGCCTTGGTGAAATGTTATTGATTTACTAAAATTCATTGCCTTTTGATAATATTTTCGCATTTTTATGATTTTTTTGCCATAGTGTCATTATAGGTACGCAAAATAGGGATGTTCCTATAGTGGCCATAGTTAGGAAATTAGTAAAAACAGGGCATTTTAGATATTTTCTTGTTATTGTTAACACTTCGTATTGTTTTTTTTTACAAAAATAAGCAACAGAAATGAATTTCTTGCAAGTAATTTACCAAAAAACAGGCCAAAATTCCCATATCTAACTGAAAATTTGACTTCGAATCAAGCACACTCTTCCTGGCTTGGGTACACGGCAGTCCTAATACTGTTTTTTTGTCGATATTTTTATCACTCAAATTTATGCATTTTTTACTGTCTAATTATTTAAGAAATCAATATTTTATATGTGTGATTCTTGCTATAGTAACACAATACGACGACCATACCATCATTATAGGAACAACGAAGTCGTCACAAAAATATGCTTTTTTCGTAAATTTGTTGTGTTTGATGGTGTGATTGCAAATATAAAACATATTCCAATTGCTATGTAGTAAAATATTCATAAATTTACCTTCCTAACAATTTAAATCTATTAAAGCACATCTGCACTCCTACAAATTGCACCACTATTGCTATAACTATTGTATAACGGCTCCAAAAACCGTACCGGCTTTGGAATTGATCCCGAACCCACACCAGAACTTACACTGAACTCATAACGGTCCTGAAACGGATCCTGATTCCATGCAGATCCTGCAAAATATACCTTTCGGTACTGAAACTGAACCCCATACTGATCCTTGAACTAATTAAGATTCCTTAGCAGTCATGTAAAAAAACCTGGTTCCGGTCCCTGATATTGCTCCCTTTTATATTTCGGGACCTGAATAGTACCTGAATCTAACTCACTAATGGAACCATTCTGTCTAGTTTTCCTATGTTTATTTCTTGTTGCATGGGGTCCCGCGGTACTATCGTCAACTCGGACATCTTAACAACATGCCCATCCCATGGACCGTTGCTTTAATCAAGGATTGACTATCCGGCTAAGTGGTACTAACTATCGGAAGATTATTACCGGGGACATGTTTTCTTGGGATTTTTACATCCTGTATAGGCCGGCATGACTCGTTACTCCTAAAAAAGGTTATTTCTTTCAGTTACTTTTTGTATGCATGTTTTCGCTACGTTTTCATACATCCGGATTTACAGTGGCGGCCACCTAAAGTAAGCCACCTCTCTTCTGACTGTAAGGCTTGCTAGACAGGTATTCGGACCACTATTTGCTACATTTTACTGACACGCCTTAGAAGACCACGAAAAAAACGTTA
>SIXB01003841.1:0-19863 GCA_007018985.1 Anopheles bwambae
GTCATAGTTACAGTTAGCTGACCTATATGCGGTCAGCAACTAAATAGCATATAAGAGATGAAAACCTAAATAAAGTAAGCGCATTCGAACACAAACCTCAGAATCGCTCGTTTCTTAATAGTCGGAGGCACTCTCCGGTCGACGAAGGAAAAATATACCCGACTCGGTGTAAAGCACCGGCGTTGGGCGCTGCGACGGAGCAACACATCCGCCAGCAGCATTACTTATCCTCCATACTCCATGCTCAAACACACCGCCAAAGATGATCCGTTGCTTTTGCATCCTCCGCTCAAATAAACCCATAGGTTTTGCATCCTCCGCTCGAATGCTCAAATACTCATGTCCAAAGAGGTTCGGTCTCGAAATCCTCTGCATCTCAACAGATGGTAAAGCTCATATTATGCACGATTCACTTCCACACTTCATCTCCGGATTTGGCTACTGATGTCCTTGTCCAAAGCAACGACCGTTACACGATAGCAGAACTTCTTTACCACATTGAGATTGTCGCCCTCAACTAATACACAATCAGTACTGTAAAATGTCACTAGCAATGTCATACAAAATTCTGACCGAAACAAAATCCATGTCAGCGTCACGTACTCAATTGTGATAACCAGAGGTGATATTCAAAACGATTGGTGTGATCAATTCATACTTCGTGACATTTTTGCGATCATCGCTTTATCAGGCACTTTGTCATGACTTTTTTTTACTGTGATCAGTTCTGCAACATATCACTGACATAGTCATGACAAATTCTGGCTGAAACAAAATCATGTCAGCGTCAGCACGGGCTCTACTGTGATGATCAGTGGTCGGAGAGACTCAAACAGTTGGTGCAATCATCACATGTTTGGTGAGAATTTGTGCAACCAACTTTTGGTCAGTCACTAGCATCAAAGCAGACAGAGCGAGAAAGCATGCTCATTTTGTTGCTTTAGACTAGGGATCTCCAAACTTTTTAGTTTGGCTGTTACATTAGGCCAGTTAGACTGCGACTCCGGCCAGCAGGTACTTCGTATTCGTCGCATAGATTCTCAATCCAATTTTTATTCTAATACAATCAAATTCCAATGCAATCAATTCCCAAAGTCGGTTGTACGCCTCATGGTGGCCTCTAAGCGAGCGAACAGACAGCGTCCACGGGCCTGCCCACGCCCGAATGCAGAGCCGATGGCATACGATTCTATCTTCACCATTAACATGAGAGGGACAGAGCTTATACCCCGAACGTACCCGAAAGGTATGCATGCTTCACTCTAAAGGCAAGGACAAGGCAAAAGAGACACAGAAAAAATTCCTCACGGCGTCACATGTCCTCTAGACGCGTTGTCTATGAGTCTCGCTCGGTATCACAGCGGCATACGGCAGGTAAGCAGTACAAATGCTGCTACCTGATACGCACACATGTTTCTCGATCACAACTATTCGGGTCGGCTCGGTAAACTTCACGAGGACGCCGGAACAAAAGGGCGCAGACTTTTTCATGATTTTGTATGACTTCGGCTGTTTTGGACTTCGCGTGTAGGCGCAGGCTAACAGCCGAATCAACTTCCCAGGGAAATGGTACTGCTGCATGATGTTCCCGTGCTCATTCCTGTCTATGGTGCCGTAGGCCCCTTTAAAGTTGATCTGGTGCTCTCGACACTTTTGAAGGATCTATCTAACAAATCCAGATTGGTAAGTTTTTTTCTATTGAAAATAAAGCTTAATAAAGCTTGAGTGTGAAATATATCAATAATAAAGGTCTTGTATACAAGTTTATCTGGTGCTCTCGACACTTTTGAAGGATCTATCTAACAAATCCAGATTGGTAAATTTTTTTCTATTGAAAATAAAGCTTAATAAAGCTTGAGTGTGAAATATATCAATAATAAAGGTCTTGTATACAAGAACTTGTTTTGAGTTCCTGAGAAGCTTTAGTAAGAGATTGAGTTTTTTTCTCAACTTTCACAAGTTCCGTGGCCTCGTGACTAAACCAATCAAAACAGATTACACAACGTTTCTATAGCTAGTAGATAGTAGCTCAATTAAGCGATACGGCCTTTTTGGACCGTTACATGATCAAGCGAAGAGGATAGGTAGTTTGAATGAAAAGAGTATAAAAAGATTAATGAAGCGGGATAATTAAGATTGTAACTTGAATTATCACTCATCGAAGAATTGCTTATCGCCGAACCTACTAGTTCTAGCCAATAGCAAATCTCGTGGAATCTCAAAACTTGACGTCGTCTAAGATATTCTTAATAATCTATATAAAAGTTGTATCTCAACTTGCTTTGATGTGATTTGCCTTTAATAGGCCACTGTATTGAAATAAGCAGGCTACCAATCGTTATCAATTCACATGATCAATTGTTACTGTAGATAAATGTTGTTGTATTTTCTTATGCATAACAACCCAATTCAACGACCCTCCGGAAGAATTGTTGAATATTTCGGAATGTTTGTTAGTTTTGTTTTGTTTTAATTTGATGTCATGTGACCAATGCTGTTGAATCAATTCATAATTAAAAGTAAATTTCATAATATTATTCTATTTCATGTTCTAAGAGGACACACATTTCAAACACAATATCAATGCATTGATGTAGATGTCATCATCCTCGTCATCAATGTATGCATACATTAAATAATACTCAGTGATGTACCACCATTCGTGATTTTGAAGTTCTCCTTGATGCAAAACTGTCATTCAATCAACATATTGAGCCTACCATTAATCGTGCCAATACTGTGTTAGGAAGGTTCTGTGCTATGGCAAATGATGTGCGTGATCCTATTTGCCTCAAAGTCCTTTATTGTAGCTTAGTCCGCCCTAGTTTAGAATACGCGAACATTTTGTGGTTCCCAGTTAGTTAGTAGCTAAAAATTGAGAAGGTTGAAAGCACTCAACGCAGATCCACCCGAATTGCTGTTAGATGCCTCTTGGGGCAGTCGGGTGCTGCTCTTCCCCCATATGAAGTTCAGTGTCGTAGGCTTGGTTTAATGACACTCTACGATCGTCGCTTTGCTTCTGAAGCTTTACTCATTAGTGGTTTGCTTCGGAAAGAGATTGATTGTCCTTCTTTACTTAACAGAATTCCACTGTTCGCGCCCGCTTGCTATCTTCGACGTCGTGAAGAACTACTAATTCCGTCAAGAAGGACGCCATACGGTTCCAACGATCCGTTTATTCAATCCCTCCATCGCTTCAACTGTGCCTCTGGCGTAGTGATGTGCTGTATGGAGCGCACCCACGACTCCGATCCGACTCCGACTATTGTTAGTTCGATTCCGACTCCGGCAAAATGGAACCATTAGATCCGCCCGGAGTCGGAGTCGTTCGGAGTCGTCCGGAGTCGACCGGAGTCGTCTGGAGTCGACGACTCCGAACGACTTCGAACGACTCCGAACGACTCCGACTCCGAACGACTCCGAACGACTCCGAACGACTCCGAACGACTCCGAACGACTCCGACTCCGGGCGACTCCGGACGACTTCGAACGACTCCGAACGACTCCGGATGACTCCGGACGACTCCGACTCCGGGCGACTCCGGGCGACTCCGGGCGACTCCGTACGGCTCCGGACGATTCCGAACGACTCCGAATATTGCAGCGCGGACCTACCTTCCGGAGTCGATTCCGAATTTATCGGAGTCGGATCGGAGTCGACTCCGGATTTTTGCCAACTTTACCCATCACTACTCTGGCGTGTTAGACTTTCATGTCCTCCCTCAATCTCTTATCTTCCTCTTCCTACAGTTCTTTGATTCCCTTTTCGTTAGGTTAGATTAGATTTAAGACTTTGGTTTGTTGATACTAATTTTAAGTCTTAATTTACAAGTTTCCCTACACTTTTTGCCGTCTGTGGCAGATATATAATCAGCCTCAAATAAAATAAAATAATATAAATAAATAAATAAATAATTGTTACTGATTCCACCCATTTATAAAAATTTAAGTGAATAATTGAAATCTCTTTAATTTCAAGTTGATCAACTTTGAACGAACATGGGTTGTTGTTAACGCTAAAGTGTGATAGTTCATCTTTCAGGCTGCTCTTCATTATCGGTTAATTACCACTTTACTCCCTGTAAACGTGCATCATCCTCGATCGTTCACTCAATCCGCACGAGAATAACTGATGAGCTTCATCAATGCGTATGATTTATTAGTAAAAAAAATTTTTCTTTACAATTTACATCGAAAGTGTAGTTATTCACTTTATTCCATAATGTTGTTTTTTTTATTCATGGTAAAATTAGTACGTTTAAAATCAAAAGGAGTATGTTTAGATCATTTTGATTTATTCGTAACTTTAAAATTTATAATTCTATTCGTCATGGTAAAATATAGTTAGCTGGTTAGTATTATTTCAATTTATAGATTATATTTGTAATATGTCCTAAACATAGTCTATATTTAAAAAAAAACTTTGGTAAAATATATCATACCATTGATGCTGATACCATGCAAGTTTGTATCATGAAGAAGTTTTCGTGAATTAAAGGTGAAATCGGATACGTTGGTTAATCAAACAGTCATATCAAACTCCACTGATCAAAATTACAAATTATCAAATTACAATCACCATTATTATGTAATTTGAAAGAGGTGCTTGTAGTGAGGTTGGTGGTGCAATGATACATCAAAATATTATAAGACCTTTAGCAAATTGCCAAAGATGCTACAACTTTAATTTATGCGTTTCTGGCAGATGGTTTTAATCATCAAACACTTCTGTAAATCCTACAAACAAGAAATCTGTTCAATTTGTTTAATATATGTAATATTGTAACGTGATACCAGACTCATAAATTTCCTCAATCGACTAACAATTCTTAACAGTATCGATTGTTAGATTCTACTAGATCCCCGATTTGTGCTATCTGGTGCATTAATTTGTGCTTCCTGTTTGTTTGGCCATCGAGAATGACAGCTCAGTAGGTAGTTTTCCACTGATTTGGAGACACAGAAGCGGTCAAACAGTGATTGGACAATGAAACGGGTTTTGGCATATATCCTGCGATTTTTACAATAATTTGTGACGTATTACAGGTTATACCCATGTTGATGAATGCAGTCCCATGTAGAGAAATCGTCCTCGTTTTGCTATCATGTACGAAGATTTGCATTTAAGGGCGAAAGGCAAATTAGCTCTCTTTACGAATTGTTTTTTTTTTTTGCTATTCCGGGCTTTAATGACTCTCTGCTCATTTTCAAATCCTTTTGAAAAATACAACATTTGCAGTATTGTACAATGAACTAATTAACAATCGCAAGTATAGTTTGACCCGCAAACATGTTATCAATCACGTGAGAAAATGAAGCTTTTAGTGTTGGTACTATTATTTCAGTTCGTAAACTATCATCAAAACTTGATTGACATACAACCTCAATATGTAGTACTGAGTTTTCTACGGAATATAGGGTCCAATTGTATAAACATAATTGCTATAAGATTCATTAGAATTTATGACAGGAAAGTATCGAAAGACACTCAAAAGGCTTTAAAATTCACTGCCACCTCGTTTGCTACCAAATTAAATAAATAATGCTTTTTTGATTGCGTCCAAAAAGTACAGAAATGCTTGCTTGCAGTCGATTCTAGTCAAGCTGTTGGAAACCCAGTCTCCTGTTCAACCAGCAGACAACGGTATACGGTCGTCTGGTGAAACAGCTGTTTCGCATGTAGAATTAAAGTTGATCTCAGCTGTCTCGACCGTTCCCAGCTCATCCGATTGCCGACGTAGATTAACCGGCCCTGGAGGGGCATTCATGTGACTCCCAGCCGTGTCCGTTCGATAACGTGCCCGGGAAAGTGCATGCCGTCGAGCACGTCGGCCTTGGGGTCAATGTTACCTTGTGTATCCGCCCCTCAAGCATTACGATAGGATAAAGTGTAATCGGAACGAGGAGGATGGCACTGCACCAGGGCTTCATCCATTCCATCTTGTCTTCATAGTCTGGTCGGCAAAATTGACGACACCTTGAACGCTCCACAGAATGGCTGCTTTCTGAAGGAACCGAACAGGATGCTTATTTTTGAGAGGTAAAAGTAAAAAAAAAGCATTTTTCCCCAACCAAAGCCGAAACATGCCCGAACTCATATCGGAATGATCGGAAGCATGTGGTCCCAGGAAAATGAAAAGATAACCAAACGTGGCAGAGCTCAACAGACAGACAGACGTGATGGCATCGCTAGGAGCGGCCAACGATTGGAACAAATCTTGGTCTCCAAAATGCGCAGCTTCTTGGGCCAGACATCTTGGTCCAAGGAGAGAAATGTACGAAAGCTTCCATACGAATTCAAACAGTGCAAGAAAAATGAGGAGAAACGGTATTGAATAACAGAAAAATATTTAGAAAGTAAAAGAAGAATGCAATCTATTTGCAAAAAAACGGCCGAAGACAAACGATTACGCGGCCTCCAAGTTTGAAAGGGTGTTGGCAGCGAGACAGAGACCAAAGCAGTACAATTTTCCCAATTCCGATAGCGAGACAGAGGGAGACAGAAGGTAAGTTGAACACTGCCAAAGAAATGCGCGAAGACACACAGCTTTGGGAAGGATTCCTCCTTCGCTGGTTTCCGGCGCGTGAGAAGATTGGAAGACGACGACGGCTTAACGAGTCGCACAGTTAAGGCGATACAAGAGGCACCAGTAGGACGCTAGGAGAAACTCTGGCCCAGCGTGAATCGAATGAATTTGATTGGTTTACGGATGGTGCCGTACGGGTGGGAAAGAAAAGGACGTTTAACGATTGCTATCCTCTTTCTGTGTAGTGTGCTCGAACGCGAGAGCATCAAAACAACCGACAAATGTTTGTACCGTCCTGTAAAGGACTAAGTGAGAAGGTATGTATGCAGTGTGAAAAACAGGAGAAACTAACTTGCTTTGCGCCGGAAATAGGATACTACCGGCCATCCATCGTCCTCCTCATCTGCCGAAGCCATAGGAAGCGGAGAAAAACTGTATCGAAACATGTTGGTCGGTTTGTTTTTCCCATTTTTATTACTGCACGTGCGCAATAAAACACAATCCACCCGAGAACAAATCCCTCGATTTCCCCTCGTTAACAACCCGAAGGGTGCGTCCTTTGACAGAGAAGGGGAAATCGCGACCGATACGCGTACCATGGGGACTGCTTTGATCGTTCCGGTGAAATGTAAACAAACGATTCTCTATGGGAGAGAGCGAAACTTGACTCGCTTGTCGTGGATGCTGTGGCAGATCTGTCTCTCTTTCTTTCCCTCTCTCTCTCTCTCTCTCTCTCTCTCTCTCTCTCTCTCTCTCTCTCTCTCTCCGTACATCGGTCTCTCGGGTGAGTTTGACATTTCGAAAGGTAAACACGGAGAGCATCATTAGCCGCGTGTCAAACCACGTTGCCATTGAGATCTTTGATGATGATGATGATGATGCTGATGATGATGATACTCATGATGTTGGCGATGGGTGGTGATGCCGCTCCGGATACACATGTGCGGTTGTTCAGCGCAGTGCGCTCGGATGGATGCGGCACACGGAATGCGTTTTCAGTGTTGTCTCGGATGCAGCGTCGTGCGGAAGCAAGTTTTCCCGGTGAGCAGTAACGGTGTGTTGTGCTATGGCAGTTGGTGAGCACCGAACCCTGGTAGGGACCGCTGCTTGTACGTAACGCCCGATAGCGATCAAGCAATTGGGAGCAAATCAAATTATCGATAGCATCGGAAAAAACGGAAAACGGAACACGGGTCTGTTCCTGTTTGCGGAGGTTGGTCCTATAAAAAATGGATAAAATAATGATTTAGTGGAAAGGAACGTGAATCATATCCGATATACGGAATGTGTTTTTTTTAGTTGTGGCCAATAAAGTCAACGAAACAGTGCAAGAAACGAGACATATTTGAGTGATCGTGCTTTTTGGTGTGTAGTTTGTGATTAAATGATACAACGGTTAGGATAATTTGACAAATAATTTTAAAACAATCAATACGAGGTTATAATACATCTAATCGCTGTGAGAGTGTAAAATAAATGCTTACCTATTCGTAAAGTTGTAAAAATTGTTCAGTAAAATATATTAATATCCAAAAAAGTTAAAAGCATAATTATTTGCATAACAGTAACCTATCAACAAACGCGATCGTGATCGTGTTAACAGTGATCCTTAGTGGAGATTCACGAGTGTGAGTGATTCAAGAGCCGATTATTTGACAAACCAGTGAATAAGGTTAGCGGGCATTGGTCCAGTCGCACAAGGATGGCCCCCTTTGATAGTGCGGGGGCCTTCCTGATGATGGCCACCTTGTTGCCGGTGAAGTTGCTGCTGGTTGGCCTGTTGGCTCACGGTGTTGTAGGCAGTCCTGGTCCTTCGTCCAATACGGGAATGGTAGCGAATGGTAAGTGACATATTTCGTGCCAAGCGAGATTGATAAGATAAGTGTTAATCTAATACGCTCGGAGAACTTGAGGCAGAAAACCTTAGTTGATGTTTACAAAAAAAATGCCCCACACAAGTATAATAAATGTCGACATTTATTACCACCGTAACGTTTGCTATTGAGTCTTCAACCAATTCAACCGTAACAACGAACATCAGAGCATCGTTTCTTCTCAGATTTGCGCATTTACACTTGTTTGTTGATACAATTAAACTTATGCTTTAAGGGACGCTCATCCAATAACTGCCAGGCTTGTGCACCGGTGTCTGTGCTTCCGTCGAAAGGCGGCAAAGACACCCTCGAGGGTGTATGCTCTATTGACGACGACCCACAGAGCCTGCTGCCAACAAAGCAAAGCGTCTCCAGAAGAGGCGACTGTAGAAGATCCTTTTATCCTTACAGCGTACATCACCCCGATATAACAATTCACGCGAAGCTGCTGCTGAAGTGGCACCGGAGCGGATACCGAAGGATAAGCTATTTTGTTTGACTTTTTCCCTTCTTGAGCGAGTGCTTGTTGGCGCGCCGCTTGTATCCTTTCTTTCCCCGCACGTTCCGCATTCCCCATCGATCCGTATCGTTGTGTGGGCGGAAATTGTACCATTGATAAATGCCCCAGCAGTACCAGAATAGAGCAAAACGGTGGTAGACGCATTACACCTGCCACGCGATTCAGTGCCAAAAGATAGGTGGGTGAGAGGCGACCACGCCACATTGTTTTCCCGTGACTTCGTTAGCATTGATGAAATGTTTACTTTTGGGCGTGTACTATTTGTAGAGCCTTTTTCTTACCTGTACCAGGAGGTTTTTCGCCTGTAGCCGGCGAGTTGAGTATCTCTTGAGCATAAATTGTGAGATGAAGTACCAAGATGGATTGGATCGATTTGATAGCGTAGCAAAACTGGATCTGAAGGACCGTTTTTACACTCCGACCGGTGCGAAAGGGGTAATAATAAATGATTAGTGTTTAAAAGACGATTAAGGTTGCTTCGGATAGCAACGTTGCCATAGTAGCTGCAGCAACTGCACCGACATCATTTTGGCTGTGACAGTGCAAATTGAATAATGCACAACAACGTCCTGACCTGATTTCGTCCTAAACAACAGGCCCTCGGAACAAGTGATTTGTGCCAAAATCCCCTACTGTATCCCGTACACTGGGACAGTTTGTTTAGAAGACGTGAGAAATTTTCTTTCTCCTCTAATCAACCAAGTGCCCGAGAGGGTGTGCGTGTTCGTCCCGGCAGTCAGCTTCGAGATAGCTTCCTACCCAGGCATTGAAACGAGAGAGAGAGAGAGACATTTTGTATAGCTTATTTCGGGCAGGCCTTTTGTGGGCAGTAGCCATTATCAATAAATTGAAATTCATTAGACTTCAATGACGCCAATTAATTGGCTCGGATTATTTCTTCACCCAAAGGGGGTGAAGACCGTGTTTCTACTGGACACAATGACACGGCATACATTTGAAAGGATTGCTAAGAGGACCGGAGGGGCAAGAAGTACCGAGGGCGTAGGTGAATGTTTGTTTGTATCCTTCGGTGTTTGTCGTGTGCGAAGCGCTTCGAGTGAATGCCAAGTAGGGCATTCAAAATCCCATCCAGCCATAACAATCTCCTTGCGTGTGGTACCGTAATCACTGACGTTCACAGTATCTCGTCTTGGGATCGTTATCGTCATCGGCATCATCGTCGTTGTCGTATGTTGCTGCACCGAGGTGCGATCAACATCGTAATCAGCATTAACCTATCACACGGCTACATGGCGCCCTAGCTTCTCTTATCGCTCCGTTCCCTTTCCCCACAGTGGGTGGGTGAATCTTACAATTGATTTGAGTTTCAATGAGCCTCTTTCGGCACGTACCTGGCGCGTTTGCCTTCGCTAACTCGCTTTCTCGTTTCGCTTCCCCCCGAGGGTTCGCTTCCAAGCGCAAGAAGCAACTTGGCCCACGAGTTTATGTTGATCTTGTTTCGCGTCGTGAAGAATTTAATCGAATCCAACGCTTAACGCAATTGCCAGCAGCTTCGTTCCAGTGCCCAGCCAAGTCACATTAGCCCCCCTTCCAGAGCGGTAGAATGTATTCGGTCATTTAGCATTCATCAGACTCCGTCTCGGCTCGACGTTTTTCGTGCTCGCAGCAAAGCAAACCAAACGGCACAACAGGAGGGGACAGGGATGGAATCCTACTAAAGTAAATAGAAAGTACAGCCACGGGAAGGAAAAAATTCAGTACAGTGTGTAATAGACAACACAAAAAGAAATCCCACAGATAACTTCGGGCACACTCGCGTCTCCACCCGCGGGTTGTTACGATAGTAGCGCGATGGCACCGTGCGGCCGACCGGCCGACCGGTAAAACGTACGAAATCCTCAACCCAACAACCAAACCTTACCCACCACACTTTACATAACGACTTTCAGTACATTCTGCAGTACGATAAAAAGCTGATCTGTATGCATTCGCTGGTGCGGCCGGCCCGTTGCTGTCCACGTACCACCGGTCCGTAGTGCCGGGACGAATGTTTATTTTGCAAATTTAACGTGAAAAGTTAAAGCGTTAATCGCCGAAGGCCAGCAAAACGCTGCTTCCACGCGAGAAGGGTGAATGGTTGAGGTAGCCGGGGCAGCTCGCTTTTTCTTCTCGTGCCCTGTCGGTCTAAGAAAGGCTCCCCACCCGCACACAGGTGGCAGATGCTTGCAGAAAGCAAGTCTTGCACCTTCGGGGCATCGGTCGGCGGAACCGATGGTGGTGATAGCGAAGAACGAGGGAAGGTGCGAGGCGCTTCGACAGACCGGAGACTGACCGGCTGACTGGAATGACCATTAGGGAGTGCCCAGTGCGCCCTGCAGACATCTCGTTTGTGGCCTGTGCAAGTTGTGCCCGGTACACGAGCAATGTTTTAAAATGTACTCTTGCTCGTGCATAACAACAAGGGCATGTTGAAAGGTTTTTCCCCCTCTTCTATTTACTACACATTTATCGCTCCAAAAAACCTGGAGCTGGAGCTTCGTCCCGTTTCTCGACAGTAATCTCTCATGCTTTTTTCTCGAGAAACGGATGCCAAAGGAATGTCTTTGATTCGTCCTCGTTTCAGTGTTCTTGGAATATTCCACACCTTGCTCTCTGCCTTGTAAAACACTGGTCACCTGCCCCTCGGTAGGGAAATTCCTCCCATCCGATGGATACAGGTCGTTGCGTCTCGAACGAAGTGGATAATCTGTAGAGTTCATTAATTCAGATTTCTTCTGGCGAAAGATGTGACAAGAATCGATGTACCACGTACCTTAGGCAGGTGTGATAAGGTGATCCAAACACGAGCAGGCCCTGTTGCCCAGGTTGGGAACATGTCCGCATGCTGTGCAGCTTCTAGTTTGGGGGCGAATGTTTGGCTTGGTTTGAAAGGAGATTAATATGTTGCTCACCAATTGCACGTAGTAGGAGCTGTTATGATTTGATTACCTTGGAAAGAACAAAAGGTGTGTTTTGAAGTATGAGTCTATAGATAGACTTTAGACCGATGATTTGTAAGCTCCATGTTATTGTAAGCCTAGACACTAATACCGTTTTGTTGATTTTCTTATTAAGTTACATGCACATTTTTCCTCAATTTTGCCGATAATTCAGGTCGTTTCTCATGCACTGATTTGCTTGCTTTACTGTACGAGCAGGTACTCCATGTTTTATATTTTTTCTACACTAATTCAAATATTTACATGCGCACATTTCACAGGCTCCTTTTTATTATCCTTGGATGCAATGGACTATAAGCTATAAAGTCCTAAAAAACGAGATTTGAAGATTGATTTGTGTCCTTTTTTGCACAAGTCAATGCTAGGCAAAGGGCCATTAACTTTACCATTTAATAGACGTTTTCAAATCGAATGTTTATCTCCAGAGGGACTCTTTTGTAATTCATTTTCACTGTCAGATCATCAACCCATCGATGATCGACGTAGTCACGTAAGATTTTGACAGGACCGTGAAGGGTGTGATGATAGCGAAACGACAACAAATTTCTTGGAGCCACTGGAATTAGAAAAGGGAAAAGTCAACATTCTTAAGGGATCGACTATTTTCGCCACCACAAAAAAAGAAAGGATGGTGCAACATAAAGCACTCGAAACGCGCACCGTACGCGGCAACACCACATTGTGACATTGTGTGTATGCGCCATTAACCAGCCCATGGAATGTGGTTCCACGGCGGGCCCTCCCGCCGGTTTGCCGATTTCCATCGTTCTATTAACCATTATTAGGTGTGAAGTGAAAAGATTGGAAAATTAAATTGAAATTCGTGAAATTTTCTGCATAATTTAATCGAACGAATAGCCTTTCCTCGCAAGCACTGTCACGCCATCCGATTCCAACGGGCTTCTACGTGTTGCTCTTAAAGCCCTTCTCCCCGGTGGTGACGGTTGGTTGCTGACGGTTCGCCTCCGCCTTCGCTCGTTGCCAACGCAATCCTTTTCCGGTACCCGAGTTAAGTTTACGCATCGCCGGAAAGTCAACCGTTCGTTTGTTTACCGGCGCTGAGAGGCGCACTCGGTGGGCTCAGTTTATTATTCCTTTCATTCCTTCCAACCGGTTCTGTGGCCGGTGTCCCTACTGTGAAAGATTGGTGAAAAATGATATTGCACGAAGTTTGGTGCTGGGCTTTGTGGCGGAATTTTACCGCGTAACGGTGCTCCAAATTTAAGTCTTTAAACACACAAATAAATAGGACACAGCGAGGATGTGTTGGAAAGATCTGCAGAAATTCTCGGGCGGAGTGCGTCCCATGGTTTGGTAAGGTTACAAGTGACTGTTTGTTGCTGTTGTTTTATTCATACAATGGAGTGAAAGTGTGTATGTATGTCTCAGGCGTTGAATTGTTTAATCGTCAAGTTCATCTGAATCTTTTAAATAATTCGGTTGTAGCATTCTTGCTTAAAGGAGTGTCTGCACCTTTTTTGCCTTTGAAACGAAATGACAATGTTACATTGGAATTCTTTTGGAAAAAGTCCTTTATGAATGACATAACATAATGAGCCTATATCAGTGTCTTAGCTAAAATGTATATTGCAAAACAGTTTTCAATTATTCAGATTAATTTTAAGAGTAATAAAATGAGTACCAATTAAATTTTTTATATTATCAAAACAAAATCTAATAATCGCTAGTGATCATCTCCATACGCAGCAGGTTTATTCATAAACGAAGGAAATAGAAATGAATGAAATGAATTTTTCTTGATAAAAATTACATACCGATATTTTGGTCATTTTGTACAAGTTTTGGCAATTTTTAGTTGCGTATTTTATATGTTTCAAAGTTTGTAGTTTTGTAGTTGCTAAGCAAATATATGTAATTATCTATAAGTGTAAAAAAATCCCGAAAACCCTAATTTGTCTCACTCTTTTCATAGTCTTCAATGATTGTTTATTTCAAGACTTCTATGAAGTAGAAGATATAAAATAATCTGCGTAGAGAATCTTTTATAGTTGATTTTTGTCTTACATATAATTCTCAAAATATTTAGAGTTCTTGGTATATCTTAGTTAGATGTTTTTCTATTGTTGCCTTGCTGAATGTTTCCCCGTTAGGTTCTACCGGTGAGATTTTGTAAATAAATTCTTCCAGATTTTTATTACTGGTCTTAAATAATCAATCCTTACAGACTTTTAAATGACTCAAACATTAGAACATCAGAACCTAATTTATTTTTTACATTACTGTGTAAAACTCATCCGAAGATAACCACCATTTGTATCAATTTATTTTTCATGCAAAATGATCAAAAGCCCGTTACTTAAATCATTATCGCCAGCGGTCACGATGATCACCCATCAGTTAACCGGCAACCATGTAAACTGTCAGCATATTACGTATTGCGATCGAAGGTCGACACGGTATCCACCCACCATCCAGACGGCACCATCTGGGATCGTTTAACACCACCGAAAATTAATAGCTACAAGCCAACATTAAAAACTGCCACCAGCGTGTCGCAGCCGTGAAATGGAAACATTTGCCGCCCATCCACTCACTCCGCTTCCCGGCCCGCTAATTGTGACTCGGAACAACGATTGAGATGCGAGTGATGTCGTTTTGGTTGTGGTTTTATTAGATGGTTTCACTTCGAACGCGTAGAAAATGCAACGGACGGAATAAATAATGATCGTTTCAAAAATAGCGTCCACTGGGTGAGAAGTACAGTTCAGCCAACCCGAAACAGTTGGCGTGCAGATACTGGAGATATCATTTTGCCGAACCGCTCCTGCCACCCGCACGTATCCTATCGTATTGCATTATCTCCCGAAATACGCGGACAACGGAGAGATGACCCAAGCAAAAATTCTTACGACTCGTGGTCAGAATTCAGATTTTTCACAATTTCGATTCGTGCGATGTGCGAAAGGCGTACCAAAACGGCGCCTCATTTCCTGTGCACTGTGTCTTCTGTGGTGTGCTATTCCGATTTCAGCAGCATTCCACCAAGATTGTGTGATGGTTGGGTCGATACCCTGCACACAGCCATCCCCGGGCAGCACACACATTCACGTGCACAGAAGTTATACAAATAAATGTCAATAGTTTTCCAATTTTCAGGAGTGGGAAAAGTCGAAAACCTGTCCTGTCCGGGTGGTGGAATCGTAACGGGCCGTGTCGTGCTGTGCTACTTTTGTTTCGTAAGTGCAGCTTGCATTTTAATTTTGCCTTCCAAATGCATCCGGAGGTTGGCCGTCGTTCTTGATCGAAGTTTTGTCCGCGGTTCGATATGGCAAACAGCGGGTTTGTCCTTTCCCTTGCACCGACAGAAGGCGATTATATTTTGCTTTTGATTGCTACAAAAGTCGAACGGGAGTGACACACAAAAAAAAAGAAAGTAGATTTCCGATTACGGACATTTTTGGTTCCAGCGGAGGGTTTTAGTACCTTCAAGATGTTGAATCGTGTTGGGTAAAAAAGGAAGCACTAGAATTCATCAATCGCCAGTTATTGGATAAATTTTTAATGCCATTCCATTCACGACGCTACGAAACGAGCACGATTTGGCTCCACTTCCTGCTTCTGTCGATGGCTGCATTTATCGTCGGTTATGTTATTAAAACAGTGATTACATATTGGGCGCGCCAAATGTTTATAGTGCTATGATTGGATCTTTTAGTTTTTATATAAAGTTTACCTTCGTTTAAGGTAACAAATAATAAAAAAACAATTGTACGAAGCACTTAAATATGAAAAGGATTGTTTAATTTATTCGCTGAAGGAATAGATGTTCAAACATCCATGTCAGCTGTTAGTGAATGCTTTCAGTATATTAGCATATAAGAATCCACATTACATCGTTTGGTCAAAAGTGGCGGACAAGAATTATTATTCTTCTTTGGCTCAATAACTGTTATCGGCGAGACCTGGCTGTACCACTATTGGGTTTGGTTTCAGTGATTTACTGATTAAGCATAGCAGGATAGTCAGTCCTACGTATGGAGGCCCGGTCCTTTCTGGGATTGAACCCATGACGGGCATGTTTTATGCATATACGATGTACGAATAGCCGGATAAAGTTTAATTTTTAATAAAAATTATCTAGTTCAGTTTTCATTCCTAATTTTAGTATCTGCTTTAAGCCTTGTTTATCTATATGTGAGTGAATTTCATTTTGAATTATTCCTATCACGTAACTGCTGAATAGCTTGATTAGTTGTTTTCCCTTATTGTTACTTATTCTAAAGTCTGGTTTTATCAATCCTTCAAACGCCAATACTCTAATTTTAAGCTCTTGAGCTATTTCACTGAATAGTTCTCAGTTCCTCTTTCTCTCTCGATATTCTTTTAGTATATGTTTAATGTTTTCAACACAGCCTCATAAGCCAACAAGTACATGTAGCTTTTTTGTTCCGAGTTCAGTTGTTTACCATTTATATTGAGTCATACGTTATCCTATTTTATATTAGGATATTTTTGCATATGGTATGATGGTGGAATGTCTCAGATATCGGGTGGATTGTGATTGACTATGATAAAATCATTAGTAAAGATACTCCCACATCCTAGTTCCACAGTATTTTCAATTGTGGTTGCGGATTAAGTTTGGGTTTGATGTTACATGGTGAATAATAAAGAACTAATTAGAGGTGCAGCTATGAAACAAAATCAGCATGGCATACTTTCATTACTTGAAAAACGAATAGAATAGATGGCATTTTTGTTCACGAGTTGTTTCATAATCCCTAATAGGAATTGGTAATATCCAAAGCATTTAAAATAAGCGTCACGTCTACACCGTATTCATAAATATGTCCATAGTAATGATTAACTATTAACAAAGACATTTAAATATCACAAACAGTTTCAACTGACATGAGTTGGTGAAAATTATGAATTAATTTATCAAACAAAATGGTTCTAATGAACATTATTCAGTTATTCAGACAGACAGCTCCAAGTTTTTGTTATCATGCACTAAATGCTATTAATCACAAAAAGCTTTTATTGCATGTGTTTAATTCAGAATAATCAGGTGCATCAAATAAGTGAGTGGTTGTAACTATCTGTTATTTTTTTAAGTTTATTTTTATAGACATTTTTGGCTATTCGTCTAATGACGAATGAGAATCTTTCAAACTAATAATTTAATCTAATTTTAAAATCTATCATTCATCTTTGCAAACCATTTGTGGATAGCGGATAGCATTAAGTTTACTGTGACTACCTCGTACCGGTTAGTCTCAGTAAACTTAACGCTTTTCGTTTATTTTATATATGCTTTATAAAGGCTAGTAACACCGAGAAGATATGATAGATTTGGGAAAGCATTTCCGCTAGTTCTTCATGAAAAACAAAACAGTAAGTTGCAGTAAGAAATGATGCAGTAAGCTGAACATTATTATTTAAAAAAATATTTTACTGAAGTAAGTTTGATTATGGATACGGTCGTCATGCAGTTTCTTTGAACTTGCGCTGGCCATGGTGACTTTCAAACATCGTTAAGGATGATGATCGTTTTGCCGAAATAGGTATAACTGAGTTGGATACATCCCGGTGATCATAAAAACCCTAAAAAGGTTTTCCCTTACCCTTACTGGAAACGTTAGAGTTTAGAGGTCTTTCCTTGAATAGGAGAACAAAATTATAATCTTGAAACGAGAAGTCAATAGATTTATCAAGGGTCCTATCCTGACAGTACGAACAAATCTGGCCTGCCATAGTGGGGGCTGGTATTATTTATACTCAAAAGATGTTTTTGTCCTAATTATATGTTATTGTTATCAGATTGTTATAAGCTGTTAATTTATAAGTTGAAATGATGTGAGGTGTCTGTTAATATGTGCCTATACTGCGCATTTAATGTTTTGCGAAAATAGGTTTCAACGTTATTGCGAAAGAACGGATGTTTTCGTCGATCTTTATCTAAGTTGCGCTTTTAAGGTAATAAGTTGCTCTGCGTTCTCGGTTTGCTGCAGGAACGCCTGATTTGCTTATTAAACGTGTTTCGGGTGTTTTCAATAAGTGTATCACAATTGTTTTTGTATGAACGGTGTGGCTCGAACATTTTCAAGTGTGTTACTATGGTATGATCTGATTTGCTGAGTGTGTTATAATGAATGTGTTGCATTGGTGTGATTTGGATGTCCGAAGTATGTTACACTGTGTCTATAGTTGACTGTGTGTATTATAATAAATTCTGTCTAGCAGATATGCTACATTAGGTCAGCTGTTTTGAGATGAATGAATATTTGCATGAAGTTTTTCAAACAGTAGTGTGCCTTTGAGTTTGCCTAGAAGAATGATAACGTTCAGATAAGATAATGTTTCTCATTTTTCTTACATTGTTGGCTAACATAAGTTTACATGCTTATTTTGCTGGTGCTGATGATATAGAGTGAGAGTGGCCGGTCTCATGGTACAGTCGTCAACTCGTACGACTTAACAACATGCCCGTCATGGGTTCAAGCCCCAAATAGACCGTGCCGCCATACGTAGGACTGACTATCTTGCTATGGGGGGTAATCCAAAAGTCATTGAAAGCCAACCCCACAAGTGGTACAGGCAGGCCTTGACCGACAACGGTTGTTGAGTCAAAAGAAGAAGAAGAAGATGATATAGAGTATAACAATGATTTATAAAATTAGATCAAATTGATTTTAAAAACATGATTCATAAAGTCAGCAAAGATACTCTGCTAGTCCGTTTCTTTCGAAATGTTTACACTATTCAACATTCAGATGCACAAACAGCAAATCAACAAAGTTAGGCAGCCAATCAGCGTCATATCAAATGGAACAAACAGGATCACCTACTGCAGCAACAACAGCAGCAGCAAGCAGTTGTATTGGTAATTGGTTAGGGGCAAAACGTCATCTTACTGTGCGGCCCACCCGCACCGCAGGAAGTGAAGCCCTGCAAGGCGTTCAAAAAGCGCGATTTTGGCACAACGTCCCTCCGATACATAATACATTAGGGTAACAATGGCGTAATTTCGTTTTGCCAAAAACCATCTGCTTTATTTTGACTTTTTTTCATTGCTCTCCTCGTGTCGTTGTCGTTGTTATCGTCGTGCTGCTGCTGTTGTAGTCGTCGCCGTTTCATGTGTACAAATTCAGCTCACAGTTGGTAGCAACCCCGTACAGTTTTGCTTGCGGCATATTTCATCATTTCCGGCCGAGAATAGGGGTTCCCTGAGGCAGGACACTCATGTACGTATAGGTGCGAATGTTAAATACGAGGGTGCAAATGTAGGCAAGATGAAAGTGCAGATTTCGAACGAGGTCTCGCTTTGTTTTGTTTGTCCACTAATAATGTATGTGGGTGTAAAGTGGATTGGCCGCATTATGCCATTTGTACGGTGCGGTGTAAACATGTAAAAAGGAAGGGCGTTGGGTGTGTGGGAATAAAATACATAAAATACATAAGAAAAAACATGTATTAGGTGCTTTGTAATAATCTAAATTTGTTTGTTTGAAAAATGTAATCAAATTTGCTACCTATTTTACTAATTATAATAATAAAATAATAATAATATAAATAATATAATAATAATACGCGTGACAAATGTTTCAATATGTATAATTCTTAAGAAAAGTTTGAAGCAGTCCGAATTTATTTATTTATTTATTTATTTTTTTTATAATTCTTGTCCGCCAATGATGGCCCCACAAGATATCGTAAGTTATTATAGATTAATGTAGCGCAGACCTTCACTAATAGTGGACATAGATGTGTGAAAATCAACTCCTGCATAGAACAGATTAAAACTGCGTGCCATTGCTGATATCGGTTCATTTGCCGCATAATTAGTGTTATGCCTATCTACATACAAAAGGGACGATGAACGAGGACTAGAGCGAGGAACGTGTATGTTCACTTTGCTTAATAAGCGAGGTGCGTCAATTTCTCCTTTTATCAGTTTGGCCATAAAGATTGTTTTAGCCTTTTCACGCCGCTTCTCTAATGATTCTTCACCTAACAAT
>SIXB01003842.1:0-21204 GCA_007018985.1 Anopheles bwambae
TGCCCAGCCCTTCTGTGTCTCGCCAGGAAAGGGAGCAAAACAAAAAAAAGAAAAGAAACAAACGAAACCGAGGGCGATTGTTTTATTGTGCCGTTCTTGTTGATGCTTCGCGCTCCGCTTTTGTTACGATGAGGCTGCGCGGTGTGTTTTGACGTTTGATTGTGTTCGCCCGTCCGGCGAACAATTGGGACCCTCAATTGTGGGCCTTGGCTTTGGGCCACCCCCCCCCCCTCTCTCTCTCTCTCTCTCTCTCTCTCTCTCTCTCTCTCTCTCTTTCGCTCTATAGCACTCTCGTTGGTGGCTGTCGATTGTTTCGGCCACTTAGCAGCCGAAGGGTAGTGTGTGTTAGTGAATCGAATGCTAAAACACGGTAGCATATGCTAGCACGCGTGGCCAGTGGTTCGTGTGAAGATTTTCTCTCGATCGTCAAACAGTGCATGTGGTGGTAAGGGGAGTGATGCGTTTAGAGCAGCAAGCAGTTGTATTGTTTTTCATTTCGGTAGCAAACTTATTGTAGCTATATTCTTTAGGATAATTTTTTCATCACAAGCAGTCCATATCCACGAATTTATTAGAAGTTTCCAAAAAATACATATTTTCAAAACTAACAGTTTAGATCCATTGGGTTTTTATGAAACCGAATGCAGGCTTTGTTCTGTATAGCAGACAAGATACACATTTTATGAATATAATAATAATAATAATAATAATAATTATTATTATTATTATTATTATTATTTATTCCGAAAGTTATCCAGCTGGCATAAGCTTACATAACATATTTATTTCTATAATTAATGCTAAAGAACAGTGCTAACAAAAACGCATAAAAAAAACATAAGAAGTTTAACTGTCAATCAACCAAGTAAATAAAAAAAAAACAACATTAACTGTGGATGCGTCACACTAAGCTATGTAAAAAGGTCCGTAAATTGTTTAAGTTTAAGTTCAAGTCGACATTGTTTCCTAGCGAGTTATAAGCACTTATCATTTTTAATAAAGGATCGTTAGATCCAAAATTATTCGATCTGAATTCTATGTTGAATAATGTCCTGGTTCTTAACATTCTACTGGGGGCCTGAAAGTTCAATTTACTCTAAATGGACGGGGCGTCTAAAGATCCGCTAACAAGTTTGTGTATAAATAAGCACTTTGCCGTCTTTCTTCTATGTTGCAGAGGTTCTAGTCCAAATAACAGGCACCTTGTACGGTAAGAGGGACAAACAGAATTACGAGACCACGGGATAAACGATAAAACAATGAACGAGTAAGCTTGCGTTGAACCGATTCTAGCCTATCTAATAAATATTGCTGTGTCGGAGTCCAAATAATACTAGCAAACTCTAAGGTAGGACGGACAATTGCACAATACAGAGCTTTTATACTGAATGGATCTTTGAAGTCTTTCGCAACACGCAAAATGAATCCTAACAAACAGAAAGCTTTTGAAAGTTGGCAAATTTGAAAGTTGGCATTATTTCTTTTTTAAGGATATTTCACCAGATAACATCCAATTAAATCCTACGCTAGTGATGTGCATACTGAGCCAGAATAAGTGAGAGTGAGTTAAATCAATCATCAATGCACGACGAGGAGCTCAAGCGAAGCATGTCGTTCGTGTTGTTTTTCAAAATAGTTTTTTATGATACTGGGGCCCTTTCCGTTTTAAGTTGGTAGGCTGAAATTTCAGCCTGTCAGCTGTTTGCATTGTATAGCAGTTTCCGAGCAGCTAACAGGTTGGCTGATAAGTCCCCGGTCTAACAAAGAAAAACACATTTTTTTGTCAAAATTCGTTTTTATTATTCAACATAGTTCCCTTCAAGAGCGATACAACGATTATAACAACCTTCCAATTTTTGATACCATTTTGATAGTACTCCTTCGGTTTTGCCTCAAAATAGGTCTCAGTTTCGGCGACCACCTATTCATTGCAGCCTATTTTTTCCCCTACGAGCTTCCTTTTGAGGTCTGAGAACAAGAAAAAGTCGCTGGGGGCCAGATCTGGAGAATACGGTGGGTGGGGAAGCAATTCGAAGCCCAATTCATGAATTTTTGCCATCGTTCTCAATGACTTGTGGCACGGTGCGTTGTCTAAGTGGAACAACAAAATAACAAAAGTTGCTTGACAAAAGACGCTCTGTCTCACAAACTAATTAACATACAGACGTCAAATTTTGACACGAATCATTTGAAGGTTGGTACTATATAAAAATAAGGCTAAATTCCCATAGAGGTTTCAATTATAAAAAGATAAAAATCTAGAGTTAATTAGAATGGTAAGGCCAATATTTGACACTTTCTGGCAGTGGGGCCCTTCACGATTCAAGTCAATTTTCTATATGGAGTTTGACAGTTGGAGGCTGAAATCATGTAAACACTTCATACAAAACCATACAAAAAACTAGCCTGCAATTTTCAGTCTAGATTATTCTAACCTCCAAGCTAGAATCAGATTCGAGTACCTGCTCGAAAAATAGCAAAACAAGGTTGTGTTTACATTTATCAAGGTGCATTAAAGAGATCTGGTGATGGAATCTAGAATCAAAATGTATGTAGTGCAGGTGATCTTATAGCATGTTTTTTATAACCAAATTTGAATATCACTTTTTGGCAGGATGGGTGAAAACGTTTGTTCAAACAAGCTTTCTTGAGGCTTGACAAATACACAAAACACGGTTGAGAATTATTTGAGCATTATTATGCTGTCTTGATTTTTTTTTTCCAAAGAAATCGCTCGCGTATGAGCAGAAATCCATGCCAAGAAAACTTCACTGTTGAAATGTAGTATAATAATTGGACAATAATCAAAGTGATTTAATAATATGCATTTTTTTAGTTAAAAATACATAATTTTAAACATTAAAATTTGTTTAGAACACCCACAATTTGCACCAAAAGCATTGTCAAAATTAAAATGACGTGAAAAGCGTTTTAAAAATTGTCATTTTTCTATTTGTCATGCAATCTATGAATTTGATCATCAAAATATCAACATGGCTGACTCACAAATCAACAATCATATCAATAAACATGGACTCCATTGGATTAACATCAGAAGGACTTTCCTCATCATAAGTTCAGAGGATTTGTAGTGCAATATGTGTGGCTAAGAACGATTTAAACAGCATATAGCACAGGCAGTGTCAGAGATACGCATATTTACATAATCGCAGTTTTCTCAGTTTTATACCTTGCGTAGATTATTAGTATTAGACAGATATCTAATAATTTTTACAAGGGGATAAAACCACCCACTGCAAGCAAAAGGAAAAAAGTATATTATGGTTCAAAACCGTAACATACAACTCACGCAGAAGCTAGAGATTCTCGGCTTATCCACGTTTTGCGTTAATAGCGTATTTCAGGAATAACTCGTAAAGACTGTTCTAAGTTACCTTCGTCCAAGACTTAATATGCATTAAATAAGATCTATTGATACTGATGCCTTAGTCTCAAATAACAAGTCTTTAAACGTGCTTAAAAATACATTTACAGGTTGATTAAAGCCAGCCATCAAAACTCCAATTTTAGTTTCCAACAAAACATACAGTCTTACAAGCGTCTTCAGAACGTTTTAAAGGTTTAACAACTTTAACGACTGTTAAGCATTTTCAAAAGATATGTTAAAACTATATGGCTTAGTGCACTCATAATCAAGAATGCTTTAAGAAATGTTTAAGTGTAAAAGGTATGGGAAATGTTTATTGGGTAGCCGAGTGGTTTGGGAAGGCCTACACTACGGTTTGATCCGGTTAAATCCGGTTCGAAGGACCAATGTTTCGTTAGCTCTTATTGCAATTATGTCTTTACTGCTATTGAATTCTTTTGCAATTTTGCAGTTCATGCCCGAGTTCATCTCTACACGTTAAGATTTGCACAAGAAAAAGAAGAGTGTTCTCTCCAACATATTTCGAAACATCACTATTCCTTTTAACATTTCTTCGTAGCTCAAATTGGAATCATATGGCTGCAAGAAGGTTCGAAACAAATTGGCTAGCTTTGAATGTGCATGAACGATAGAGTTTTGAAGATAGTGTTCTTCCACAAGTACGGCTCGAAAAATAGTCGCAATCATTGCTACTCGTGCAAGTCGGGATGGGAATCGAACCCTTACGGCCTTGTGGGATCCATCACAGCTGCTAATTACACCATTAGACCATCCCTTAAGCTACCATGTTGTTTCATTATTTAAAAAGTTTCACTGCTACGAGTTAAGAATGACGAAGAATTGCAATCTTGTTGGTCCTTCGAGCCGGATTTCAGCGAGTATTCATACAACAAGTACAAAAATAAATAAACAAAACGAAAAAAAACCTCTTGTCTGTCATGTTTTTGAGCTTTTACCACCGAGAGCTACACCTAAACGTGATCCTTCTACCCTCGAACAACCCATTAGGGAGGCAATAAAACGATGAATGCACGAAACAGGACACCGAACGATTAAACCACATAAAGCACAGCGAAAATGCAAGACCGAACAGGACTCAAGGGCATTGAATGGAGGCAGCGCACGAATCAAATGCTTCAGTGGATTTGTATGTGCATGGCGTTGCTATTTCCCCCCCCCCCCCCCCCCCCCCCTCTTCCCCCGTATGTGTCCCGTATGTTTGTGTGTGTGTTCGAGCGGTTGCGGTGCGGATTGTTTTCTGTAGTGTCGTATTTATTTATCGTATTTATTCGCTGCCTTATCTTTGCCTACCTTTCCGTCCGGCCGGCCATCTTTCTCGTTAATTTCGGACGGACACTTTTCAGACCTCCGGCCCGAGGATACCTGCCCTAGGCAGTGAAGCCTCGGTTGCGATCCGTATCACGGCGGCGAATACGAGACGCGATGCTGAGAGCGGGATAAGATGCACTGCGCTGCGCCTGAGAACGCTCTTGTCGCTTTTCTGGTCGCTTTTCGGCCGTCTTCAATTATTCCCTTGCGCTCTGCTTCCTACCTGACGTTTTGTGGTTTTTTCTGGTCAGCTTTTTTGTTGGTTGGTTGAGTAGTTGTTATGTTATGAAGCAAAAGAGCCGAAAGTGAGAGGGTACCCAGGGAGGCAGCAATGTTTTGCCACAGGAGCAAATTTGAGCAAAAACAAGGATGGCGAAAAGGACAGGGAAAGGCAATGGTAAAAACGATCAATTGGGTGCAAACAATAAAGCGTAACGGTCGCCAAAGGGACGTACCTCTCGATCTCGTCGATTATCGACGAATCTAATCGAATTAGAGTGAGCCGCTGCCGCTGCCCCGATCCATGCTTCCATCGGAGATGAAGTAATCCGAGCCAATCGACAGCCAACTGTGTCTCTGAAGGCATTTCCGAGCCAGTCGTACCTGGCCACATTTTGGGTGGATATAGGCTTTTTTATTAACGGGAGACGGGCACTACACATTGTTCAGCAAACCATTGCAATCGTTTTCGTGATTGCAATCGAGAGCAAAATTGTATGAAAATCGGAACGGAAACAGCGCGCACCACCTCACGTGCAACTAAGTGCCTCGCTTAAGTGAGACCTCTCGGGTGATTAACACGTCCTGACAGCTGTCAATTGTTTGCAATTGTGTGCTGTTGCTGTTGTGGTTAATGTTGCGTATTTAGATAGGGAGGGTGAGAGGTCCATGTACACCATTTGCTGGGTCTAATATTGTTAGTATTGTGTATAGGGCAACTTTCTACAAGTATCATTTGACAATGTTGCAAGAGTGCTTCGAACGAGTGCATTAACTATTTCTCAATGTTGATTTTCTTGGCTTGGAAAAATGCAATCAAAATTAATATTTCATCAGCCTTAAAAGCGAGTAGTCAAAATCGCAACAGTTCAGCGCTGAATCAGGCACAATCGATTTAACAATATAGCCAGGAAGACATACATCTTCTACATTAGTTGGTTCCCATCAATTTTTGGTGGGTTCCCATATTTTTTTCGTTCCCACTATATTTTGGTCGTTTCCCAGAATGTTTTGGTCCAATTGTATTGATATCCAATTGGAAAATACCAATAAATTATGGGAACGAACCAAAAATCTATGGGAATCCACCAAAAATTGATGGGAACCCACCAAAAAATCATAAAAATGGCCAATAAATCGTGGGAAACCCTGTAATGTATTCAAACTGATTCATTCGTTAAAGGAGCATCTCATAGTATGATGGTGTTTTTTTTATATCGAAAATTTACTCCACAATAAATTCACCCGACGAAAAGATTGAATCGGGAAACAAAGGAAAAGGATTTGATTTTCTTCCCGGATTTTTTTTACGGTCCAGATGGGGAGAGCTGTAATATGGGGAGGCGTACATATCAAATTGGGAATGGACAACACATTACAGCAAATGAGGAGATTAGCATAAAAATTACAAAATACAATTGCAGCTATTTTTGCATTATTATTTTAATCTTATCGTTTTGTAATTCAATTTTAATGAGTTTTCTCATTAATTCAATTTTAATGAGTTTTAAGATCTTTGCTGTAGTAGGACGTGATTGTAGTAATAAATTGATCTTTAAAACTATTCAGTACCGCGTGAGATAATTGAATTATGAAGGATAAGGTTATTCGGGCTGTATTGCTTCTAGAAACATGTTAAAAAGGATAGCTCGATTGAATGTAAGGTGAGAGCTCTGTGCCACAATTGTGCGCTCCATACCGCCCCATTTTTCGATTCGCTTTAAAGCTTGCCCTATGCAGAGCACACACAAAATTAACCTCCATAAACTTCAATTGGCACGAATGGCACCGACAGAAAGCGAAAAAGCAGTCGCCCAGCCAATAGATATGCCGCAAGAGAGTGTCACACAAAAGAAAAGAGGACAGAAGTAGGGAAGAAATAAAAAAAACCCAGCGAACACGAAAGCGGAACAAACCGTGTACCGAAATAAAACGCAAAAAACACACACCTTTAAGAAGATTGCTGTTGCACGAAAAGATTACAATCCGATTACACACATTCAGCGTTGCCATAGATGGCGGGAAACCGAAGCGAGAATGCAAAAGTGCTTTGTGTCGAATAAAGTTCATCCTCCATCCCCCCCTCGCGCTCCTCGTACGCGTAAGGGATGAATATTTATTCCAAAGCAGAAGCAGCAGCAGCGGCACCGCCGTTCCGTTCCTAGCTCGATTTAGTGTAAAAACGACAATAAGGCTGGCAGCATACCTCACGCAATGTGTAGCTATAAACCAGCTACAAAAAAAATACAAAAAAAAAACAAAATATACTAACAACAACGGTACGCCTAATGGTATTTCAGTGCTGCTTCTCTCTTTTTCACTCACTTACCCGTTTGCCTATTTACCTTGCTCTGTTTTTCCGAGAGCGCACACACACACACACACATTATTTCACCATAACATTACACAACAGCCGAACGGGGCCTTTTGTTTGTCGAGTGTTTCACAAGGCGGTGGCAAACAACTGCCGCGACGCAGCCCCGCAAGAAAACTGGTAAGAGCGGGAGAGCTGGTCCTGGTATTGATTTTTGGCGGATTCAATTTCACCTAATATGGCTTGGTTTTTGATTTCGTTTGACACGTACTTTTGTTGCCTCGTTGTTGCTTCTTCTTCTTCTTCTTCTTCTGCCCTCTTCTTTGCTCGAGCGCTCCAGTAATAGTAGCAGCACATAGGAGCGTCCTGGCATGTGGCTCAAAGGTAAGGTACGGGTGTTGTTACTATTTCCCTTTGGCCACGCCCACGTGGAAGGTGATGTCGCGGTTAGGCCACGCCCACTATACGTTGCCGTTGCATGAGCAATGAAATGTGTAGCGTACTGTAGCGGTGCGCTAAATAGAGTGACAAATAGCTTCTCAAAATTGTAACCAGAATTCTTCATGATTTGTGCAGTCGATATTGGAAATTTATTTCATTGCATGGAAAAATCTGTTCGATTTAAAACTAATCTAGAATCGAAACACCCATCGCTAATGTAAAATAAATAACAATCGACAACGCGATTAAAAAAACGATCGTTTTAATGTTGCTTGTGATTTGCACTAAAAAAAATTAACGTTTTTTTCAATTAGTAATAAGTTACAATATGCAATATACTTCAAACGCAAAAAAAATTCATTGAACAGAAAAAAGGCGTTAAGAAATTTAAATATTTGAAATGTTGGCCAGCGCAGCCAAATTCTCCTTCTACCGTGCTAGCGCCATCTAGCTGTGAGTTTTTGGACTGTGAGCTTTAGCCCGCAATAGCCAGCTTCCACGCAAGATGGCGCTCCCACAAAAAGTTTACTTGCAGGAGTACAATCGAGCAGCTTTCGTGCTCGGTCTCTGGTGCGTTTGCGAGGCAAAACCGAACCAAAAACGAGCCTCAATTTCAGACGATGTTAATCGTATAAGAATAATGTTCGGTCGATCGGAAAGAGCGACTGATTGGAAATTTCAATAGCCGCTCGTGCGAGAGCGATGCATGCTGTGCTCCTATCTCTTTCCGGTAACACAAACCGCTCTTTCTTCCACTACGTCTTCCCCTTTCATGGTCCCATCGCTGCACCATCAGCTGATTCTTTTACGTATTCGTATTTTGGTTATGATTGGTTAGTTAGCAGTTAATGCAGTATGTACGAATTAACCGCCGACCTTGAGGTGGGCGAAAATTGGACCAAATCCGGGATTGAAGCATTTTTATTTAATTTCCCCTGCGGGATAGTTATTGCTTTTCTCTTCAAAAGCTAATTCCAAACCAATCCGAGCCGATGCACAGCTCATGCCTGCCCGTCTCGTTGGCAGTAGCGATAAAGACGGGCGAGATGTGGTGCAGTGTGAAGGGAAGGGAGGCGAAGAAGACGAGTCCTGAAATGCAATGGAACCGGTTTGCCATGACAGCGTTAACACCGATTTCGCTGCCATTTTCAGCGTGGCTGCCGATGATTTCCTCATAAACACACACACCGTCCTTTCCATCATCACGGGCGTGGTCGGTCCATAAAATTCCACCCCCTCCCCTCCCCCTGGGATGGTAGGGAAGGTGACTGGGGTGCGAAGGGGTTGTGAGTTGCCGTTATGAAAGTTGCATTTCGTATGCACCGGGTGTGTGTGGATTTGGACATTTTCTGAACCAGCAGCGTGCGGTAAAGGTGTGCGGGATCGAATTTAAATAAGTCACGATTAATCCCGCCCCCCCCTCCCCCTCCCCATGCACCCCTTCCCTCATGTGCCCTTCGCTGCGTTTAGAAAACTCAACCGTCGGCGGGGACGGGTACGTGAACCGGGCGACAAACTGTGAGATGGACAGTGGGCTAAAAATAACCCCTTTTTTACCGTTTGCAACGCGTAAGCAATGGGTTCGTCCAGGTGTGTGCTGTGCGACTGTGAGGAAGGGCGAATTTAAGGGCGAAGAAAGCTGCAGCGAAAGAAAGCCTGCGCCCATTGGTTTTATTGCTCTTTCGCTCATCAGGTGAGTTCCCCTTTCCGTGGCTGAAGGTGTGAATGTGAAGATAAACATGGGTGAAACGTGGTACGGTATGGAGCATTGTGTCTTTTTGCTTTGAGTTTATTTTGCGTTTTAATGTCAAATGTTTATAATCGTTAACATTATTGGTTGGTGGCACATTTTGAAATTCAAATTATTCGATTGATTTACAAGCGAATCGATGAGACAGAAGGAAAAAACTCTCAAATAAATTCAACGAAAAGATTAAACACTCTCCACGGTGTCAATGCAGTGTAGGGGAACACGGGGTGAAATAGGGCACCATTATGTAAGCGTTATTGTAAAGCCAAGATAAACTCAATAACACAAAATATATTTAC
Organism: Anopheles bwambae; assembly: GCA_007018985.1. Taxonomy (NCBI): domain Eukaryota; kingdom Metazoa; phylum Arthropoda; class Insecta; order Diptera; family Culicidae; genus Anopheles; species Anopheles bwambae. Next base: position 9,741 of record SIXB01003842.1, read on the forward strand.
GGGACTGTCAGTTTATATTTTATCCCTCATTCAACAACACACTTTTTTCATTTGACATTTTGGTGTTTTGGTTATATTATTTAATTTGGCCAGGTTACTGGGCTACACAAATAAAATTCAAACATCTCCTTTACTGTAAAGATTATGCTAAAAACAATGGTCGTGAAAATAAAAAAAAATGAGTTACTTATGTGTTATTACTTACCCGTTATGAGACCTAAAACCAAACCCATACTGGTCCTGACACCAATATATCACCTTTTCTGATTCAAGAACTGTACATATCCTCAGTGCTGCAAAATGTCACTGTCAATTTCATAAAAAAATCTGACTGAAACAAAATCCATATCAGCGTCACGTACTCAATTGTAATAATTAGAGATGATACTCAAAAAGGTTAGTGTGACCAATACATGCTTTATGACATTTTGGCGACCATCGCTTGGTCAGTTACTATGTCCTGACTGTTTTTTACTGTGATCAGTTTTGCAAAATGTTACTGACATAGTCATGACCAATTCCGGTTGAAACAAAATCATGTCAGCGACACGAGCTCTATTGTGATGATCAGAGGCGTGCCTCAAACAGTTGGTACGACGATCACATGCTTTGTAACATTTTGTGTAACCAACTCTTGGTCAGTCACTTGGTCGCGACATTTTCTGTCGGTGATCATCGCGATGGTCATGGGAGATATGCGGTGCGTGCGAGTGGTTCCAAGAAACAAAATGAGCATGTTTTCTCGCTCTGTTTGATCCGACATGTGATTGATTTTCCAACTGTTTGAGTATCGTCACTGATCATCTTAGATGTGTACGTGATTTTATTTGAGCTTCGTTTCAGTCATGAGTGTTGGTGACTGAAACAGTGGCATTTGACAGCACTGTTCACAGCCAGAAAAAAATCATGGTTATGCTTGCGCCGGCATTAAGCTAAGCCTGTCAGTCAGAGTATCGCGTTGAACTCAAGAATTCACATGTCGCGTTGGGCATGTCATGGCGCACTTTTATTGACTATCAGCAATGAGCATCAAGCTACCACGGATATGTTCATTGTTTTCGTCGGTGAAAATCTCGTGATACTCATGACATTTTGCAGCACTGCATATCCTAATGCCTTCAGGACCGGTATTAAACCTATGCAGGTCCAGATACCGATACTGAGTCCAAACTGATCCAGTAAGCAATACTGATCATACCGGTCCTCGATCTGATCATGTACCCATACCTGCCCTAGAACCTACCATGAGCCCATAACGGTACTGGACCGAATACTGAACTCATACCAACCCTAGAACCTACCATGAACCCGAACTGGTCCTGCAACCAATCATGAACGTATACCGGAACTGTTCATGAACTCATACCAACCATAGGCGTAGGAGTTAGCGTAGGAAATTTAGTAGAATTTGTACAGTGATTGGTTAAACGATGTATCCATTTTCCTATACTTTCTTCAGATATATCGTACACAAATGTCATATGTTTTACGTCATAAAGGGTAAATGTACCAATAGTGGTGCAATTTGTAGTGGTACAGATGTGTTTTAATGGATTTAAAGTGTCAGAAACGACAATTTCTGAATATTTTACCACATGACAGTTGGAATATGTATTATCTTCGCAATCACAACCACTTTTACCATGAAACACATCAAATTTACGACTAAAAATACATATTTTTATGACTGCTTCGTTGTACCTATAATGGTGGTATGGTTCCTATAGTCATCGTATTGTGTTCCTATAGTAGTGGTAAACAAAGATGCCTCAAAAACAGTATATAATGTCAATGGAACTTAGTTTTGAAGCTGTTTTCGTGTGAATAGCAAGGATTACTGCCATTAGATTGATTTTTTCCGTAATTTGATCGTATGAATTTGGTTGATGAAAAATTATAAAACCTGTCGTCAACCCACACCTTGAAGAGTTTGCTTGATTTGAAGTCAATTTTTCATTCAGCCATATAAGCGAATTTTGGCCTTTGTTTGGTAAATTTCTTACATGAAACTCATTTCTGTTGCTTATTTTAATGAAAACAGTACGACATGTAAAAAATGTCGTCGAAAAAAAATCTAAAATTACCTGTTTTTATTGATTTTAGAACTAAGACACTATAGGAACATGCGTATTTAGTGTACCTACAATGGCACTATCGTAAAAAAAACAAATGTAAAATAAAAAATGTTAAAAAAAATGTTAAAAAATGTAAATATAATCAAAAGGCAATGAATTTGAAAAAAAAAACAATATCATTTGATAACAATTATGTTAAAAAAACTAATAATTGCGTTGTTATGTGGTCATTTAGAACGTTAGCAAAAATATGAGTATCATTATGATATCCTAAGGATTTTGGAAAAAATCACTAAGAAACAGAATGGCCCCATTCAACTTTTAACACTAGAACCGCCGGGCTTTTCAACCTCACTAGAACCGCCAAATGGGACAATTTTGTCCCATTAGTTATGTGTAAATATTTGGACATGTTTATTATTACCTAAGGGTTTCTTGTGGATAGATAATTAATAAACATTATAATTAGGTATAATGAAGCTTCATTAGTAACTCAATCAATGATAAAATCGAATTGTGATCATATGAACCGCATACCAAATATATCAAAGCCAGTTTTCTGTAGAATAATATAACATTACAGAGCTTCTAGTGATAAACTCCTTATGATAATTATATTATGGATAATTATTGCTTACAGGGTTGAACAACAGTAAATCTAGGCTTACAGCTATAAATTATTTAAACAATCAACTGATAAGTAGGGTTTTTATGATAATGAAACAAGTCTAATGTTCAAAGTTGTTTGGGTATAGGCAAACGTATATGACTCGCTTTAGAAACATTGCAAAAATTCGATGTCAACACAGCTCTAAATGGTCAAAAGAAAAGGACATATAAGGCTTTTTTCGAAAACAAAAGGAACACCTAGATTAATTATTTCAATCATCTAAAACACATCTTTGTTTCATCAGAACCTGGCTCACATGAAACATGAAAGTTCTTTGCCTAGCTTGATAAGAAAATCGCGTCTAGATATCTTTTCTGTTGTAAGTTCTTTGCACAAAACCCAATCATTGATTCCCGCCAAATCCAGAATATTAAAAAAATGAATGAACAGGCCATCTTCTACTAGCACTTTTCACGGAGTACTGTCTACGTATACTTTCTACCCAGTGCTGCCAAACTTGCAGAAGCACATCCGTCACTCGTTGACAACAGATATACCAGCCTCTACTACGTATTTTGCCTATGGGACAAAAATGTCCCATATGGCGGTTCTAGGATAAATATGATTTTTTTAAAGAGCCATATGGGATACAATTATTTTTATGAGCGCATTCGAAAGATCGTTCAAAATAAATAAAAGTCAGAAAACTTCAATGGTTTGTCACGGCGGCAAGCGGAATAACACACCTTTTTCGAGTGCGATGAGACAAAAAAGTCCCATCGGCGGTTCTAGTGTTAAATCCTTTGCAAAAGGCTATCATAAATGACTCAACTACTGTGAATTTATCGTATGAGATGCATTTTAGTGCAATACCACCACTGTAGGTACGTTTACCCTATATCATATGATACAGCTAAACAACAACAAAAAGATATTTGTTGCAGATCGAAAATAAGTATTAATGAATGTTGTGATAAAGCACTTTGAAGGAAATTGTAACGGGCAATCGATGAGATTATGGTGTTTGTAGTTCACCACTCAATAAAGCCGATTCGCGTCCGATACATTCGATTGTATCGAGGCAAAAGAGTTTCATTTTTAGAAGAACATTGTTTGAAAATGTTACAGCGAAATGAAAGTCAACCAAAAGCGGGAAAGCGAACGCTGTTTGGTACAGAATCGAGCGCATTTTGCGTCGCATTTTTGGGTGAAATATCGACTTTAAATTTACCTTCTTTTGGTATTTTTATGTTTTGCTAGGAAGTTTTTTTTACCTTTAAATAAAAAGCAAAAAATAAAATCATTGCATTTTGTGAAAAATATTAAACTGCTTAACATGTCTTTATGGCCCCACACTCCCACATACTAAAATCACACAAATCCAAATGTGAAAACCATCGATCAGAAGTACTAAATCAGCGTTCTTTTCACCATTTAATATCACATTGGAATTTGAGTTCACGAAACAATAGTAATCTTTGTTGTTTTCCTTTCAATTTATTTTTGTATGTGGGAAGGAACGTACGGAAATTCTAAAACAGAAACAAATATAAACAAAATAAACATTCCTATCTTGAGTGCATATTATGATGACATTTTGCAACATGATAAAAACATATACTAAATGATCTAATCTAACTTAAATAATCATTTGTCTCCTTTTCATTAAATATATCCATTGATAAATGGTAAAGAATCGTGAATATAAATAAAAAATAACGATTCTTTCGAATATGTAGTAACCACATATACTCTAGTTGTTTTGTGAATTTTCAATCCATCAAATCGCTATGAAATATTACTCAAAATCAGTCGACTCAGTCAAAAAACAACTCGAAAAGAAAACAATTTGCCCTGAATCACCCAAAGAAAAGGCGCCCAAACATGGCCCCCTTTGGCAAGAGTCTTTCGATTTTTTTTGCAAACTCACCTCTACGTTTCATAATTATCAATGAAATCTCGCCCCGTCGCACAGACTTTCCAAAACACGCTCCCAATACTAAATGGTTTGCCGCTCAGTTAGCCGCTAAGAACATTGCGCCACCACCAACACGTTCCGCAGCGGGAGCAACCGGCGGAAAAGCAGGACGCAGGGTAGGGAGCGAAAACGGCCAAAGCCAATGGCGCTATTTCGGGGTCCGCTTCGCGCATTTCGCGCGCTCGATTAAACCGCGTTTCAGGGCCGAGATCGAGATCGAGATCGCTTTCGAGACAAGGAGCGCGATGCCGGGGCGCCGTCGACAAATCACACATCACACACTCTTTCCTTCTTTGGCTCGTGCTTTCCCATCTTCCGTGTTCCGTGCCGGGCAGCCTTGCCTCGCGGCGGAGATGTTGCTTTCGCTTTCGCTCGCCCCGATTCGTCTCGTCCTGACCTTCAGGCGGCTGCTCCGGCACCGGCCAGGGAACAATAATCGAGCATCTCCCGGCCGCTGCTCGCGTTCACCGTTCGCTCACCCCGGCCCCCAGCGAACCGAAAATACTTGCCAACGCTGGCAAACGGGCCGAAGATTACGGCAAAACGAGGCGCGAGAAACAGCTCACTCTAAGCGTCGATAAAACCAAACAAAACCGATGCCGATGCCACGGGATGCCAGTTTCGCCCGTTCTTTTGTTCGGTCGCGCTTTTTGTGCCGCTGTTAGACACCGCGCATCCTCCTCTTCCGCCCCGCGGCCATCCCCTCCTGCACCGCGGATGTCCTCCATCGGCCGTGTTTAAATGCGCCGTTTTGCATAAAATGAAACTGCTGCTGCTGCGGCGCGCACACGCTCGCACACCGATTCAAATCCTTTCACTTCGCTCGAATGCGAGGCCTTCCCCGATGGGTTTTGCGGTGTAATTTTTGCACCCCCGACTCGGCATTATTACATGATGCTCAATTATTTCATCGCGCGCTCGGCAGTGCCTTCGCATTCGACCCGCATCCCCCATCACCGGGAGATATGCTTTGTTTTGCTTGTGTGTGGCGGCGCGGCATTGGCGGTCGGCCAATCCTAACCAGCATCTTGGCAGCATCGTGCGGAGGATGATTTTTTCTTTCGTCTTCGCACGATCTGACAATCGATTTTACAATCTGCCGGCGGGTAGGATATTACGGCAACGGTGCTGGGTGTGTGTTTCGGTGTGGCTGGATCGGTTTTTTCCTCTCTCTATCGATCGACTAGAGACATTGAGCTGTTTGGCCTTTTTGCAGACGACTCTTAGGCTGAAGAATGAAGTGTAAGTAAGCTCAAACAGATTGCCTTTTAGTGTGCTTAGAGGTAGACATTTCTTTGATGTACAATGTGAGATTTTGAGTCACTCGGGAGCTCAAAAAGACCGCTAAGGACTACAATTTATCGATGCGAATCGAGTCTCTGGATCTACATAGAACCCTCAAGACATTCCTGGAATGACTACATCATTTTCAGACAATGTTTTCACAGAATAATAATAAGGTATTTCATTTCTATATACAATCACTCCTCGTGTATGCTTGAAGCCTTGGTTCCATCCTGGCGACACCCCTGGCGATCGTGCGTTCATTCGAATGATGTCTAGACTTAGGTCTAATCATTTCGCATTGGGTGCACATCTCCAGCGTATAGGACTGGTCGACTCCAAGGTATGTGGCTGCGGGCTTGGATTCCACGACATGGATCATCTTTTGTGGTCCTGCGTGGAATACAAGTCTGCTCGACCTGCCTTGAAAGGGACTGGGAAAATGTACTGATATTCCGATTCGGGATATATTAGCGGTATCGGACTGGGAATTCCTGAAGGCCATATTCGATTTCTGTAGGAAAAACGGCTTAACTGTGTAACTTTCCTTAAGCAAAATGTCTGTGAACCAACCAACATTGTTGGCAACAGCAATCTTGCATCCTATCTGATTTCCTCTTGTTTGTCCATGTGTTACATGTTGTACGTCGCTTGTATGTTTGTATGATGGATGAATGTATGCATGACTGTAAGAATGAATGAGTGCAATGTGTATGGCTGAGTAATCGGCATTGACGGCAGACAGAAGATCTTTGCTTGAACGATGTTCTTGCAAGGATTTATTAGATAACTGGAAAAATATAGACCCCCGCCATGTCACTCGGACCACTGATGGAAAGGACTACAACGATACAGACCCTCGCAATGTGATTTGGGCCACTACACTGGACTATATTCGGACCACTTCGGATGGAAGGATTTAACGAAATGCCTGGATTCCAAACGATACAGACCACCGTAATGCCATTTGGAATATTGAACTGGAATAGACAACCTCGAAATCCGAATGATGTAGACCTTCGCCACGTTTATAGGACCACAAAATCATGGACTGGATTGATCAAAGCCAAACCGTCCGAGTACACCCGGGATAAGGTGCCTTTCCATGGCTCAGAGAAGGAAATTTCTCCCTGCCAATATGGATTGTAGCGAAATAATGTAAGGTAGTTCATCCTTTGTATGTTCTACTCTTAAGCAATACGGCCTTTTTAGACCGCAATGTGACAACCGCGACTCCTGAATAAAAAAAGGTATTTCAGGTATATCAGTAACTGACAAACTTTTTTGGTAATAGAATGAGACCACATAAGAAATTGAGACACTCAGAACCAGTAGGTCCTTACCTTAGACATGAGATATTAGGAGAACATTCTCACGACATGCTAAAACCAATCTTTACGTAATAATCGACAATTCAACGTTTAAGTACTACAATAATTCTTTGAGCGTCCTGCAACCTGGGTTATTCTGAGCATTTGCATCCTTTAGTAGGACTCCTTATGGCCTTATCAAAACTAGCGTAATCTTCACGTGTTGTGCGTTTTTTAACATTTCTCCAAACTCATGTTATCTGTGCCTAATGCACGACATGCTTGAATCACGCTTTGGTAACGAAAACATCAGCCGATGACTTCAAATTTCCGATGCAAATCGAGTCCATAGTGATTCGCTTGCTGATTGGACAATTATAGTAAGTCTAAGTGCAGAAGAGCATCTTTAGCAGAGCACGAATTACCACACAAAATGGCTCTCATTTGGCAAATTGAGGTTAGGCATCAATTAAGCATCTCAAATCTTTTCAAGAAACAGAGAAATCCAAGGTTTTCAAATTGGAGAGGTCTCAGAGTAGAGAGAGAGAGAGTTCACTGCATTGTAAGGTCCCTGTATGATATGTGTTAATGTTCAGGACCTAGTTCATTTTCTTCTGTTGTTGGACGTTAAAAAAAAGAAATTGTTTCGTGTTTTGAAAGAAGTCTCCGTGCCTGCAATCTTTATAAGGAAGTGTAACTACTGATGTTGTGATAGGAGTGTTAATTCATACCACTGAGTGTGTCCGGAGAGCGTACAGAGTGCGTGTAGAGCTGAGCTGCATTGAGCTTATGGAGCTTGTGGAGCGCTCGGAGCTATATTGAGCTCTTGCTTCTCACCCTTAAAAGAGCTTCTGCAGATCCAACATCACAACACCAACAAGATATTCCCTATCGCGATGTTGGCACATTGGAGGAAAACTGTATGCTTCATAGCACTCACTGTACGTGGTCTCAAGATCGCCCGCCGTTAGGTAGTGTGGTCGACCTCCCGCCCCCTTGGAGAAACCGGACCCTTTCTTTCGTTCTTTCTTTCCCTCTGCTTTCGGCTGCGCGCTTGCTTTCCACAGACCATCCCCTGCCGCTGTTCACCTCTCCTGTTGCCTCTGTTTGGCCGTTCCGCCGTTTGTGTTTCTGTTTGTTGATTGACCGTTTAATGGCGCCGAGATGGAGAAGAATGGCATGATATTGACCACGAGCGATTATGAACGCACAGGCGACGAACCTCCCCGTTACCCGTTTTCCTTCAAAACCTCCGTGCATGCAACGCTCCACCACCAAACCCCTTCCATTGACACGCACACACACACACACATGTATGGTTTTTGGTGTGGGTACCGAGCGCCCGCGGAAGTAAAAATTTTCGGTCGTTCATTCCGGAAGATATTGCGCGCCTTGGTACAACGGCCGCATCGCGCCCGTACAATCTACCGCCGCGGCCACCGAGGTGAATAAACAAACAAACAAAAACACAAAAATTACTCCATAAGCCTTGCACCATACCATACCTCTCCCCAACCCCGCTACAAGCCCCACACACTCAAAATAAGACTAGCAGAAATCGAAAATGAGAAAACTCCGAGCGAGCGGTGCGGAGTGGGCCTAGGAAATACGAACAAATCAAACCCCCGAAACGTTCGATACCGTTCCCTGCCCCGTGCGCGCGCGGTAGCGGGGTTGAGATTTTTCATTGCCAAAGAAACGTGCGCGCTGCATACCATCATTCCGAGCACTGAAAATGGGCGCTGAAAAGTGCCCCAAGAAGAGAGAAGAAAAAAAAAAGAGCCCAACAACCCAAAAAACACATGTATTAATTGTTCGCACTACCTGTTCGACCTTAGCAAGCCATTCCCTTTGGCGGCGTAGGTTCCATGTACACACACACACACACACGTTCCTGTCACTTTAATTAGTGCTGCAGGTGGGGGCAGGTCGGGGAGAGTGTCTACAGGTTTGCGCGAGCGTGTCCAAAAACGATAAAGAGATTGTCAATCTTCCGCGGCGACGCACCGACCGACACAACCAGGAAATGGGCCTGGCCTGGGTGGCGTAACGTTCGAAAACGGAAAGAAGTAACACACACCAAACACCAAAAACAAAAACAGGACACGCAAAAGAACGCCAGTGGCGAGCTATTTCAAGGAGAGCTGTGATCCTGTTCTTGTGCGTTGTTGATGTGCTCCCTCTGGGCTGAAGGTCTGCGCACACTGGCAGCCCTTGCGCCGGGTTTTGCGGCAGCCCAAGTCCTTCCTTTTAGGATCCAGTTTTCTCGACCTCCCTGCCGAGCCCTGGGAGATTTCGGTGGCGCAATCGTCGCCACCGAGGGGCAAGGTGAAATTGATCGAAAAACCTGAACCGCGCCTCGTCCTTGCCCAGCAGATCCTGCCCTCCGCTTGGCACGCATTTCGCACCGAAAGATGATATCCAGTTGGCGCGATCGTTGGAAGACTTCAGGATTTGCATTTGCTTTTTTTTTTTTGGTTGTTGACGGACCGCTTTCCTTTCCCGCGCTCCTTTCGCCCGCGGAGCGGTCCAAAAATAGGCTTCTAAAAACACACACACACACCAACCACTCCCCACTCCTGCGAGACACACGCGTGACATTTCGAAAATGTCCGGGCGCTCGTGAGAGACCCGCAGTGGGGCTGCGGGGCCACGACCGAGCGTACGAGAGGTCTGGTTGGAAGTCTTGGGGGCGTGGGGGGGGGGGGGTCTTTGGGCCGCTCTGGAGTGGGAGCGTCAAAGCGGTGTTGGACCTCCGACCGGGCGCGTGAGTGGTTCGGCCGTTCATTCGCTGCCGGAGCTCAGACGAGTGCGAACGCGTGACGACGCCGCTTTTCTTGTACTCCAACACCACCACCAGTTGCTGCCGTTGTTAGTACCGGGAGGGTTTGTTTGTTTGGGGTTTTTTTTGGGGGAAGTTACAGTGTTTTGAAGTTTTCCGGCTACCGGCTAGCGTGTTTGTGTTATTTCCTGTGCGTGTGCGTGTGTCTGTGTGCCTGCGTGTGTTTGTGTGTGTTTCGGTGTTTAGTTTAGTTCGAGCAAAGCCGCGCTGAAAGAGAGAGAGGGTAAGGGTTCGAATATTTTCCTCCAACTCAAACGACTGCAATCAACCGCAAGTGCTGGAGGATGTGCCCGAGACGCAATTTCCTATCACCGTAGAAAGAGCGATAGAGAGACAGAGAGACCGAGAGCGAGCGAGAGAGACATCAAATTCAAACAACTATTCAAAATTGTGCAATGACTAAACCGCTTAAACGGCTCCCCAAGCGCGGGGCTTTAGTCTTAATCTTCGTTTCACAACTTTCGACCCAAACCCACCAGTTGCCAGTTGCGTTTGAGCACGCAGAACACGGCGCAGCGCGGGCCCAAGAGGCGATTGCGCAAGCAAGCAGGCAGCACACACATACCCACACACACACACACACACACACACACACACACACACACACACACACACACATACAGACCGATGTCAGTGATAGTTTTTGATACGATTTCCAGCACAAAACCGGACCTCGGTCCTCTCGCGCGCACAAACGCCTCGGTCACGCTGGGCAAAGCACGCTCGCTGTTGTAGTTGTTGTTGTTGTTGTAACACACCGTACGTTCGTTTTTTTTTTCTATTTCTTCCCCCCCATCCCCACACACACATACACACACACAACACAGATAGCATCCACCTGGGCTGGGCGCAAGAGAAAAGAAAAAAAAGGACACACGCACCCAAATCTCCCGTGCGGGCCTTAGGATTTTGCCAGCTCAACCCGCAAGGCGCAGGCGTAAGCGACGAACCCGTTCCTGTCAAAGTAACAACAGAGGACGACAGCGACGACGATGCAGCACTTCAAAACGTAAGCTTCTTTTTCTTACCCTGCTTTTTTTCTTTTGTTTAGCCCTTTTCGTCGAGTGTGACAGTCCTGGGAGGGCCCTCTCCTCCTCCTCCTCCCCCCATTGCCGTGGCTTTTGAATGGTTTTTGAAAGTGCGCGCGCGCGCGCGAAGAAGCTAAAGGTGTAGGAAAATCCGTCAAAGACAAAAGACATGAACTAGCTGAACCTGTGTAAATGTGTGTGTGTGTGTATTTCGGCGTGAGTCAACGTTCACGTTGCACAATTCTCGCCGTGGCAGACGCGAAGCCCGACCCAAAAAAGCTGGGAGCGTCTGCAACCCCCATGTTGGCGTCGTCTGGCGAGGCGCGGCCAAAAAGGA
>SIXB01003843.1:0-19861 GCA_007018985.1 Anopheles bwambae
GGTCGACCCGATAGATCAGTAGTTGCGAGAAAGCATAAGCGACTCCGACCCGTTGGTGCAGCGAGTTCGGGTCGGGTCGGGCCACAGTAGGTTCAGTTTGACCCGAGGGTGCAGCGAGTTCGGGTCGACCCGATAGATCAGTAGGTGCGAGAAAGCATAAGCGACTCCGACCCGTTGGTGCGGCGAGTTCGGGTCGGGTCGGGTCATATTGAACCTATCTTGATCGGATAACCTTTGTGTACATCAGTGTACTGAAAACAGTGAATTATTTTTTCATGTTTTTACCAAAAAAGATTATTTAAACAGTTCAAACTACTTTCTTAACACTTGTAAATATTTTAATTAAACAAATATGCATTCACTCATTTTATTAAATTGTCTTTTTTTGGTAAAAAGCGAAAAGGATATTTGAGTGTTTCTAATAGACTGATGTACACAAAGGTTATCCGTGTAAAAAAATATTCGACCGCATGTCCTCGGCGCGGACCAGTGTGTTTCGAGAAATGTGCCGCAGATTCAGCATTGCATCCGATGAATTCAGGTACTATCAACGTTTTCAGGTATCATCAACGATTTCAAGCATCATACCGCAATCTTGGCTTTGGCTAAGACAGATTCGGGAAGGGGTCCCGCGGTCTTGAGATAAAGTGTGAAACCCTGTATGCTTTCTCGCACCTACCGGAGTCGTTGCACCCACTGAACCTACTTGTACCTTTCGGGTCGACCCGAACGACTCCGGGTCGCTTACGGATGGCTCCGACCCGATAGGTTCGGGTCGACCCGCCCATCACTATCTGCCACGAATTCTCAACCTGCACATCCGTTCGTTGACCGGCCACCACCCGATCTCTCTCTCTCTGTTGCATCGCACCCAGCACCATGAACGCAATACCGAGCTCGCGTGTCTCTCCACCGCTCTGGTAGATCGTGCAGTTGCTACGGTACTGGCGCACCGTCACGCCTTTCCAGCATACCTCCTGAAGTGTTACTATTTCGAAATCACGGGCCCAGACCTAATCGAACGCAATTCGAGTCTTCACATCCGATGAGAGATTTTTGCGGTTCCATGTCCCGAGCTTCCAATCGTAAGTTCAGGAGTACCAGGAGAAGAAGAGTACCAGGAGTATCCTCTTTTGCTAAGTGATTTACAGCCATTGAATTGCGTGGCAGTATTCGCATTCTGCAATGATGCAGCTACTGCTACCTCTGCGCTGACCTTCCACTTGCGGCATCAGCTGTTCTCGCTACATCGTTCATTTTTTCTTCGAAGTAGCGCTTTTACCATTCAATCATCTTCCGGCCGTATGGTTGGAAGGTTTCCCATCGCAGTACGAGTAAAACCGCCACGTTCTTCTGCAGTTCTTTGCTCACAGCGTTTCATATCCATAACGAAAGTATCTGTTGTCTCATCTCTCATCTGCACCTTTCCCAATTTTGCCGGGAATTGCGTTGTAACATACGAACGCGCAGTGCAGGTTTCTCGGATAATGCTCGCCTTTACTCTTCCTCGGACGGTGGTATATTTCCATTCTTGATGCTACCATTATTTCCAGCTCGTTTTAGCTCCTTTTTACTACCGATATCCTATCCTCAGCAGTTGAAATTAGGTGATTGTTTACATCCTATTCCTCAGCCTAAAAGCAAACAAGTTTAACGATGATTATTTGTTTCAGTTCGAAAGAGTCAGCTGAGCATTTATGTAAGCGCTGTACTTACGAAACCAAGTTTTAGTGAATTTCCACAGCAAATTACACAAATTTAACTGAAGAGAAGCAAAAAGCAGCAATCTTCCGAACACTCTGCACGAAAGACGTGTTGCCAAGATGTGTCAAAATCGCCCAAACAAATGGCCGCACAGTGTGATGTCCAATGTACATGATGTACAGTGTATCATTATTTTCATCGAATGTTTCTCGTCTTTTAAGTCTGAAAATGTATTTTATTGATTTATTTAAATTCATTTGCTTTTATCACTATATCAATTTTGTGCTGAACCTTCACACAAACCTTTAAAATAATATTCTTTCTTTGCTGAACCTCGATCAAACAGTGTGTACACGCCCAGTTGTTTACATTCCAGCTGTCAATCGTGATTTCACGCACACCAACACAGTTTATGTTCCTCCATTGCCTTCTCACTCACACACCTTCCCAAACGACTTCCCACTCCCGTTCGCGCATGTTTTCATCTGTCAAAGGAAAACAACAAACCTTTGCCGGGTTCGTAGGAAAACCGTACCATCCCGCACAAAAATGGGCTTCCGAACGAAATTTGTGCAAGATCTGTGCACAACCGATACGGAAATTTACGAGCAGCTGCTACAGTTCGCACTCAACGAGCACATCTTCCTGCAGAATCTGCAAAACCTACGGAAACCATCGCTCGAAGCCCTGGTGTACGTGTTGCTGATGAAGCAACGTGGAAAGTTACCCGACGCGATGCTGAGTGGAGAGAAATTCAGTCTCAAAACAATCATGTCCCTCATCCAACAGAACCATTTGCGACTGCAGGGAGACAGTGAAACTTCCCGATGGATCTTAAGTGCCCTAGCACTCACGGTGCTGACTGCAAACGATACCGGAGCGGTACATTCGGCGCTGGACACGTTTGTGAAACGGTTCGATCACGAGCTGCACGAAATACCACTGTTCTATGATGTGCTTCAAACGTTCCTCATTTTAGCGAAAGAAAATGCCGAGCTAATGCCGCACTGCTGTCAGCTGAACGGTGAGCAGATGGTTCGTAGGCTAACGTCGGAATCGAAAACCATCCGGATGAAAGCACTGGCCTGTCTGCAAACGCTGCTAGAATTCAATTCCAACCTGTACGGACAGTGGCTGTGCGTGCTGCAAAGTCCGAACCTCATGATTGAAAGCAAAGTGTTCCTGCTGTTCCAGCTGCTGGAAACATTGCTACGTACGGGCGGCAGGGAAGCGGACATACAGCATACCCTGCAGCAGGACCACGTTTGGAGACTAGTGATCGAAGGCATCACCACCAAGGATGCCGTGTGCCGGAAGGAAACGCTAGCCACCGTCCAGCATGCCATCGGGTACGCGCAACAGTGCGAGCTGGATTTAACCGGACAGTATTTCAACTGGTCGCAGGACAAATCCGCACAGCTCACCAACGCTTGGCAATCGTTCGTGACGATAGTGGAGGCGCTGAACGAATCGCAAACCCACCTCATACTACCAGCACTGGAGATGATAGAGAAGGTACAACCGCTGCATGTCGCATGGAGCAACGTTCTGCTGCGCTTGATACTGCTCCACGAGAATGGGCGAGTCGTGAACTATGGATTGAACTACTTTCTCCAGCACCGCTCGTTCGATCCATCGGAAACGGAGCTAGAAAAGCAATTTCTTGAAGCGTTCAACCGCGCGGCACTGCTAGAAAATGTGCCGGAAATGATCACGAAGCTAAGCGCGTACTACGGGAAGCGGGAAGCGTTCGCTTATCTCGTGCAAACGCTACCGGAAATCGAATGGAAATCGGTACAGTACTACTGTCTCGTCCGTGTCATCCACAACGGGGCGGGTGAACTGGCCGGCGAATGCAAACGCTTGGACGAAGCGGCTACAATGCTTCGATCCCTCACGAGCTGTGCTAAACTATGTCACACCATTAAAAACGTTCCCCTGCGATATGTTACATTCGTGCTGCTGGTGAAAAGTGTGAACCACTTCAGTGAACCAACGACCGACCCCGGGCTGCTGCTTGCCGTGGTGGCGGAAATGGAAAAACTTACGCCCATTTTCTCAATCTCGCTGGGCCAGTTCCAATCTGAGGCTGGCTGGACGTTCTGTGACCATATTGCTGACACAGCTCTAATGCCGCTGCTCGAGCAGGTTACCGTTGCGGACACGTTCTTCGTCGAGCAAGTGTTGGCGGGCCGGATTGTAGAGCACGGGTGTATCAAAAACGAGCAACTGCTTGACGCACTGATTGATGTGAACTTTCCCGTTTGCTTGAAAGTGTTTCAACTTTTTCCCAAGCTAGATCACTTGCTACGTCAGACGATTTCGGGTATCGTTCACTCGACGATAAGCAGCCTAAAGGAGGGCAAGAAAACGAAGGACCCAATTCCACACAAAACGTACACTCTGCTTGCGGAAATGTTCCATTTGAATAGCTCTCAGGCTCTATCAACCGAGCTGGACAGTGAGCTGAACCTGCTGCGGCTGCATCTGGAAGACATCGTTTCCGAACGGTTGCAATGCTTCGATTATGCGCAAGCGAGCGCAAAAGAAACGATACAACTAACGCATCTAATTGCAGCGCAAGGCGATCTCGACCGTACGGTGTATCCGTTCTTTGCTTCCGTCTCGCTGAAAGAGCTCGAAACGAGCTTCGGACGCTATCAGTCAGAGCAACCACCGTCGATCGATCAGCTGTACGTGATGATTGCGGAAATTTATCTGCACTGCCGCCAGCGCAGCCCCAAATGCTCGAAAATGTTCACATCGGAAGCCTGTTGGTCGAAGCTAATCAACCTGCTCGATGTTGGTAACATTCACGTGCTGACGGTCGTGATTGATATACTGCAAACTGATGGTGAAAAGATAGGATCGGATTGGTACGACGATCAAGCACTCCTACCGGTGGTAGATCGCTGTTACAGTGAAATCTTAAACTACCGCAAATCCGACCACTTTATGCGGCTGATGGAAAAGTTTGTGCGCATGCTGTTTCAACCGTACGTTGCCTGCCGGCCGGAAACGATCGAAAGCGAGGAGATCACCATTGCCTGCTTCGTTACCGGCTACGTGGGCAAGCTGCTCGAGCAGGCCAGCACGATCGGTGGGCTGGCGAATGTCGTGTACGAAAGCATGTACCGTTTGCCGGTGGAGCTGTTGCTCGATTGGCTCGGCTTCGATAAGCTGCTGCTGCAGGGCATCATCTTTGGAGAGGTGCCGAAGCGCGAACAAAAGTATGCTACAGCTCGTCCTACCCCGTCATAATTGTTAAATAACGCCCTTTTTCTCTTTGCTTTCTATTTACAGGCTGGAATCGGACGTGATCGATGCCTGCGATGTGCCTTTACCGTAAGTTGTGCCTGTTTCAAAATACGTTCCAAATACATTAAAATAATTTTCCACGCTTGCCCACAGCTTCAAACAACACTCCCGGCACCATCTGGCCCAAGCCGATGCGCGGGTTCGCGTGCTGTGCGTGCTGGTGCTGTATCGGATCGCGAGCACCAACCACCCAGTAGCGGTCCTGTTCCTGCTCAAGGTGGAGCGCATGCTGATCGAACGCTTCGCGCAACTGACAAAAGCCAAGGAACGCTACTACGCCGACTCCATCACGCACCGGCAGAAGCTCCGCATCGTGCAAGCGCTGTGCGTGGTGCTGAAGCTGACCGGCACCCAGCCGTACCCGGTGCTGAACGCAATGCTGTACGAAACGAACCAGCCCAACATTAACTACCTGTTCGAGCTGATCGTGGCGGACAGCACGATCGACACGCTCACCATCTGGAGCACGCTGCGGAACGAGCAGGTGAAGGTGTCGGGCATACAGTCCGTGTTCGTCATACTGTGGCTGCGCTGCTGCCGGGAGCAGGCGCTCGACGAGCAGTACATCAATCTGCTGCTGCCCTGGACGATGGCACAGAACTTCTCCACCCGGCTGTACGCGCAGATCACGATCAAGAAGCTGCTGGAGCGGTTCGCCCAGCACAACCGTGGGCCGCTCCGGCAGATCTACGACGCGGTCAACAGCTACCTGCGGCAGGGCAATGTAGAGCGCAACATTGAGCGGTGCATGAAGGACTTTCGCTTCGGCGGCGTGCTCGACGGGCACAATTTGCTAACGCTCGCGAACGTGTTCCACAACATACCGAAGGTTTCGGACGCACCGGCGGAGGATGTGGTCGGGATGGACGTGCTGCTCGAATGCATCCAAGCGCACGACGGTGGCTGTGGAGAGAAAAATCTGGGCCAGGTGCTCGAGTTCAATACACTGCCGGCAGAAAAGCGAGAAACCCTGTTCCTTGCCCAATCGTTCGGTGGGTCGGATTTCGTGCAACGCAAGATAGTGCCGCTAAAGAGCTTGGAACCGAACCCGGAACTGCTGCTCGGCTTGCCGCAACATTTGTGCGCTAAAAAGATGGTACGTTGAGGGGAACATTCCAAGCGAGTTAATTGATGGTCATTATTCGATAATATCGCTCCCGTTTTTTTTTTCTTACTAAAGGATTGCACCGATGGACTGATCGTGGTGGCCAGTCTCGTTAATCGTGCACCCAACCTCGGTGGGCTTGCACGAACGGGAGAGATATTTGCGATCAAGCAGCTGGTGATCAACTCACTGCAAGACATTGGCAACAAGGAGTTCCAGGCGCTTAGCATGACGGCCGAAAAGTGGCTCAAGATTGGCGAGCTGAAAACACACAGAGTGGTTGAATATCTGCGCGAGATGAAGGAAAAAGGGTACTCGGTGGTGGGCGCAGAACAGACCACGGGCAGCAAACCGATCCACCAGCTACAGTTTCCCAAAAAGTCCGTGCTTGTGCTGGGGTGAGTAAGATAATGGTGTTGTATACTTTCCCTTTTGTTTGTTGGAATGCTAAAAGTCTATTTTTTCTCTCCTTTCAGTCATGAGAAGAACGGCTTGCCGGCAGAAATCATTCGACATCTGGACTTGATCGGAGAGATACCACAGTTTGGTGTTGTTCGTTCGCTAAACGTGCACGTTACTGGGGCCATCTTCATGTGGGAGTACGCGAAACAGCATCACGTTGTGGCGACAGATTGCTGAGAACTGACAAGCTTAAATTGATGTAAGAATAAGAGAAAAAGTGGCCGCTAAATTAAAGCTGGCTGACGCCTTTACTACTACAACCTTTTAATATAAGCAACCCTTGTTGAAATATTCTTTGAAATACAATTGTTGGGAGTTTGTATCAAAGCTCTTATTTATCCATTTATAAACCACAATCATCCAAATTTGAGAGATAAACAATCTATAATAACCCTTAAGGTAGACACATTTATGTGCTAAATTTTGAGAGATGAACTGTATTGTAAATAAAACGAGAACCGGTAACATGAATTGCCCTCGACACTCGTCGTCTTGAATAACATATCATGTCCTGGACACAACGAGCTCACGCTCGATCTTGCTGTAGTGTTGGGACAATGTTCCGACAATTATAATCGTTTCGACCGATCCAATATATCTAACCGTTCCAACCGCAAACGGTTCCGAAATGTTAAACCTACCTCCCAATAAGGAACCGGAAGAACCTACAAATTGGGCATCGCTATTTAGTTGGACTAGCTTACTTCAAGCAAATATGTACCAAAGTCCTTTATGATGGATTCTAAAGCTCAACCTTATAAGTCGTCAACCTGCACAAGTTAACATACGCCCGCCCCATATGTAGGACTGACTTGCTAAAGGGTAATGATAAAGTCAGGTGTTGACCGATGCATGGTAATTTTCCACGATTTATTGGTAGGTTTTCATCCATTTTTGGGTTCGTCGGATTAGGCATCCATACAATTGAACCAAAAAAAATTGGGAAACGCTCAAAAAACGTGGAAACCCATCAAAAAGCTATGGAAAGCAACCAAAACATTTTCGGGAAACAACCAAAAATCCTTGGAAAACGCTAAAACAGTGCTTGCTCCAAATAAGAGTCATTTAAGACATTTAAGTGGTAGAGTACCTCTCTGGTATCTTGTGACATCGACATCAGCAATGATCTTATAAGACGCATTGTACTGGGGAGTCAGCCTTCACTTGCTGGCTGAGATCCATAAGACATTGAGACCGTAGGAACTGTAAGATATCCTCCTCTATAGACACGCGTCTTGGACCACAATAGACGTGTTTGAGCGACACATCCTTCTGATCATCTCTGGACGGTGTGTGTTCTTGCATGGAATGTAGAGGCAAACGATGAAATATATGCTTGCTAAGCAAATCGGGCATTTGAACGGAGATGAATACCGGCAGGATACGATGGCCGGGGCATCTTTTGAAGATACCTCGCGAAGAATCTACAGCGACAGCGAGAGAAAGATTGGAATTGATCCCATCCGGACTTGAGGAATCCTGGACGTCTGGAACCAAACGTTATGCTATGACAAAGAAATCTATTCCCAATCATTAGGCACTGTATTAATAAAGATGGACTTGCTCGCCAATGGAGCTCATTTTACGTCAAAAGCAAAACATGGGAAGCTATCCGCATGGTCACCAGGGTGATTCACCTGTTCGGGATTAGGAGCAGGTGTAGTCGCATAGGTCCTACAAACCCATACAAGCGGGGTATTTAACAGCTTCCCTTTACAAACTGAAATACGTAATACTGAATTTCACTCTAGTGGAATGACTGCTTCTACAATGCATCCCTCATTGTGCTACCTTTCACTGTTTCCTTTCACTCATTAGCAAACGAGAGCAATTCCTTCGAATGATTCCCATTACAGCATACGAATGTGATACACGCTCCATAACGCTACCATCATAACCTCGCACCTATCCCTATGTGTGTAATTAATTCCTTTGTTATAGCGCCCTAAAACATAACACACTTATTGTGCAAAAAAAATAAAGAACTCAAGCACACGCGCGAGCCTACAGTGGGCTCGTCCATCGACCAGATACGTGCCAGAAACCGTCCCACGTACGCATTCTGGAACGTACGAGTAGACCGAAGCATAAAAACAATGAACAACGAACGCCACCCCAAGTTCATTGATTTCGGGTCAACGTACACCGTCCCCGGTGCCACCCCTTCCGTTGCTTTACATCAACATTGTTGCCCTGCAAATCCACCTCCATCAGACGTTCCCGCCGCACGCTGCATAATTGGAGAGTGGAGAAAACGGAAACTGCAATCATCTGATCTGATCTGATGCACGGCGCTCGTTCAATGTCATCGAGCCAGGCCGGGGGTAGGGAGAATGTTCCCCTGTTTCGAGCTCAATGTCGCCGTCCATCCGAGAGATATTGTTGCATCAGGTTGTGGCGATTATCGTTGCGTAAACACAACGGTACACCCACCGAGTTCCTTCCCTTTTGTGTGTTTGTGTGTGTTCTCCCGTTCTCCCTTTCTGGATAATGAAGATGATGATGAAGATGGCGATGATGCTGGAGCAACCAGTAGCATCGGAATATGATAATCGGCAATTACCTGCCAGCTGGGCTGGTTGGATGTTGCACGGCAAGCGCTCAAAATAGCTCCAAGATCAATCAGAGCAGGCAGGGAAGCGTTCTTGACGATGCCGAACAATCGCAGCGACAGTAACCTGTTTGGCCGTTGTTGGGTCCGTGTTTACAGATACGCGTTACGCGTCACGCACTATAAAAAGTGCATTCGCTCGGTCCGGCCATCGACATACCCGTTGCTGCCGTCTAAGCATCGTGTCATTGCAACCGCGGATCGGTTCAGTCAGACGTCGACGTCGATTCCTCAGGATATACAATGCGAAGCGTAGGTACCAGCAGATCCTTCCCTCGAGCTAAAAAAAAACTAAACCTTCACCGTTTAATTCCGTTTTAGTTCCTGTTGCTGTGTTTGCTTACCGTGGTCAACTGTAAGCCGGGAGCGATTTTAGTGCCATCCACCGTACCGTATGCCGTCCCGTTCGGTGTTGCTGCTGTGCTGCCCGGACCGGTAGTGACGGTACAGGAGGTAGTACCCCAATCACCCGGCATTAGCACCGTCTCCGAGTATCAGGCCATCCCCTTGATCCCTCCGAGTCCTGGCGCGGTCGTAGCGGATTTCCTGTACTAACGGTGGCATTGCGTAGAGATGTAATAAAGAACTGAAAAAGGGAATAAAAGAAGCAATTTAAAACTGGACATTTTTACACGCGTAGTTCACAACTTTACGCCCTCTACATGCTGGGGTTATCCGGTGCCGATGCCATGTGGAATCACGTCACGGTTCCACCACCGGAACATGTGCACCACGAACGACCATATTTGCCATTCATTGATGGTGCTAATTTTTCACCGACCCCACCTTCCATCTACTTTCAAGCTTACAATAGGCAACGTTTTCCAAACCAGCTGCTAGTAAGTTCCCCGTCTCCTGCTACTCCACCCCACTCCCTCCATTCAGGAGTGTCCACGTGAGTTTACTTTGCACGTGAGAAGTTCCTGATCTTTGTGCGGCCGGCCGGCCGGCTTGCAAAAGCAGCGTTCGCGGTAAACGTACCGTAACCGTGTCGATGCCGTTGGGTGGGAATGGTTTACAATCGCAAAAGTTTTTTCGCCCTTCCCCACTCTCCCTGTCGTTAGTTTTCCTCCCTATATTTTCTCCCGGCGGTGACAGCGACGGCAGCGGATCACAAACCTGAAAAGGGTGTGAAAAGTTAGCGATTCCTTTGACGTACTTGTAGGGACCGTTTTTTAAATTATATAATGAAATCACATGGCCCGGTCAAAGGGCAAACGTTTTTCCTGGGAATGTATGTGGAATTTATTTAGTATCGTACATACCAATTGGATTGTGTTTCTGTGCCCGATCAGGTGAATGAGAACAATTCCTCGCTGTTGACGTGTTCAACTATTTTTCAACTGGAAATACACACACACACATGCATACATATTCGCATACACAGTAGGGAAAAGTTTCGAGGGATTTGTACGCGTAGAAGCGCATTCAACGCCTGCTAGGATGTTGTTGCGAGGACTGCAATTGGTGTTTTGTTTTCGGTAGGCTTCCACCATAAACGTCATAAATCACGTTGCAGGCATGGGTGCATGCGTGTTCTAGAACAGATCCCGAACTTAACTCCCGCTCTTGGAACTGATCCTGAAGCAATACAGGTACTGGAACGGATCAGAAAACCATATCAAACCGTGCTACCAGGTATTGTGAGTGTGTACCTAACCTAAATCGGTCTTGAAGTGGATACTGAACCCATATCGGTTCTGGAATTGTTTGTGAGCCCGTCCTGAACCCATAACGGACTAGCTACTTGTCTCGAATCCATACCATATTTGGGGCTGGAATTGATCTTTAACATAACCCCACTCTTGGGACAGATCCCGAGGAAACTAAGGTTCTGATTTACTTCTTTTTCTTCTTCTTCTTCTTCTTCTATTTGGCGTAAACGTCCGACGGGGACATGCCGGCCTATACAGACTTTATTTAGTACCACGCAGTCGAATAGTCAGTCCTTGCTACGGAACCAATGAGGAACTCAAGCGGATCCTGGAACTGATCTCAAATCTATAACAGTACTGGTACTAACCCTTATCCTGGATAACGAAATCATACCGATTTTTGAACGGATCCTCCACCTGGATCCTGGTACTTGAACAGAACGCATCCACAGAACTTACAGTAATGCTGGAATTGACCCCAAATCTATACAGGCTTTGTAACTAATCCTGAATACATTCCGGTCCTGGAGCTGATACTCAATACTCATCAGAATTGGTACCTCCCTGGATATCAAACTCATAGCAGTCAAGGAATTTATTCTGAACCCTTATCAGTCTGAGGAGCTGATTATGAATTTATACTAGTCCTGGAACTGATACTAAATCATGTACCCTTATAGGCCTTCGAACATATCCAGTTCCTATAAAGATCCTTGAAATGCTCCTGAATCTTTGTTGGGACCAAAATGAGTTGATATATCAGTTGGCCTTTCCAGTGCAATTTGACGTCTAAAAACGAAAATAGGAAGAAAACCTGATTTGACAGTTAGATCCATAACAAACTGGGTGCTTTGATGATTGTTCCATACACTTTTTTCTAAGTCCATCCCAAGTTTTCACAATTTTACACGATATTTGAGAACAATCGGAGGTCTGTTGAATGAAACAAAATGATGTATTTAAGGGCTCTCTGATAAGTTCCTTACTTTAAGTATGATACCGTATTTGGTTCGATTGGTACACTACTCCTTGCTTGCCGACTGAATGGATTCAATAAATGTTTCCTATATATCAGATTTTGCTAGGGAAATGTGTTGTTGTATTCCAGTAATCTTCAGATCATCGTTTTAGTCCAAGAACTGGCCGTCACGTAAGTTTTTTGGCTTCTTTTTTCGTGCTACGCCTGAGTAAAACCACATACTATTTCTGCGAGATACTGTTTAAACTTCAAGGCATACTAGATTTTGTTATGGAACAAACTGTCTAATTGCGTGTCGATGTATTGGTAAGGAAGAGCACTATAAGCCCTGATCTGATGGAAGAGCACTAGAAGCCCTGATATATACACTCTCTTTGGTTGGGACTGAAACTACACTGTTTTTATTAATATTGTGATACAAAAACTGTGCCTGTCTCTGTCTCGCAAACCTTTGAAGGTCCAGAAACCGATACAATACTCAAACTTATAGGAGTATAGGAACAATACTAATGCGCGTTATCACATAGTACAATTGATACTGCGAAAAAAGCTATTCATTTGACGGAACGCTATTGGTTTGAAATCTTGGCATGTGAAGTGTATTGACGGTTTTTAGTGGGATAGAGACCGAAGGAAGCCATGCATTTTCACTTTCAAATTAAACGTTAAATCTAATCAAAGAATAGCATTTTCGTTCCGTTAAAAAACAATGCAATTGAAAAAGCCGTATCCCAAAAGCTGAAAAGCATTTAAAAACGCTTTGAATGAAAACGTTTAAAAACGCTTTACAAACGAAAATTGACAACTTAAAAAAGTAAATATGCCCACCATTTCCATGTAATATATC
Organism: Anopheles bwambae; assembly: GCA_007018985.1. Classification (NCBI taxonomy): domain Eukaryota; kingdom Metazoa; phylum Arthropoda; class Insecta; order Diptera; family Culicidae; genus Anopheles; species Anopheles bwambae. Next base: position 12,682 of record SIXB01003843.1, read on the forward strand.
ATCATACGCAAAAAACATTTAATAGCACAAAATTAACGTTTTTTAGGGCAATGCTGCTGACATACTTCCTTGCGCTTCTATTTTTGGAAAAAATAATCGCACAGTAAGTAGATAGGCACTTGCAAAATAATTGTGTTACCCTAGCGGCATCATAAAACCCCCTCCTTCTTAATCTCGGCACCAGCTCCACCAACGTATCATTGATAAGAGGCTGGATGAATTTTGTTTTCTCCGCGCCTTAAATTAGGTCAAAACGCACTCGCACAAATTACGCAATGAGCCACACTGCTGACTCCAATCTGATTGCTTCCAAGCTGCTGCTACTGGTGTTCTCGCGTTCTCAATTTCGAATTATTATGTGCCTACGGAGGAACGGAGGAAAATGTTGGTTACGGTATGATTTCTCTACTTGGCGCGACCCGCATAGCCGTTCTGGGAATTCGCGCGCCCCACGGAGCTCACAGCCACCATGCCGCCAGATCGTGATTATCTAACGCGTTCGGTAGGTGCTTGTTTTCCATATAAAACTAGCGCTACGATTGTTAGTCACGGCGGGATGCAGCATATATTTGTGTAAATAGGTTAACTGGTACAATTTAAACCACGGCGAAGATGGTGAAATAGAGCCTAAAGGATTTAAATGCGGCCCTTATTTTCTCTCTCTCTACTCCACCAAGGAACTGCGGAACTCCAGCGCAGTTGCAGCAGATCGTTCACCATTGCACTTCCCTCCCCCACTCCCCGAGAGACAAGAGAGAAGACTTCCCCCGCACATCGAACTGATTTACAGTGTTCGATGTTAACATTGGCCACTTCTTTCCTCTTTAGGAAGCCGTACCAAGCACTTTGGAGGCATTGTGCATTGTGCTTTTCGCCCTGTTCCTGGAGACCGTGCCCAATACCACCGCGATGGCATCAGCCGCGTGATCAGACCCTCTCCCATGACGACCAACCCCTTCCAAAGGAAGTTAGTTTTTTGTTGTTGTTGTTGCCGTGAAGCCATATGCTTTCACTCTCACTTCGGCATCACTGTGTAGCAGCAGCATCCGTCGCAGCATCCGAAGCATCCTTCCTGAGCGCCGTTCGGGAGCGTTCGGGTTGGGTTCGGATGCTCTATGTACGCGTTCGGTTTCGGCGGTTTGGAAAACTCTATATAAGACGACCAGGCTGAGGGAAGCTTTACATTCAGTTGTTAGTCTGGGCAGCAGTTGAACTGGGAAAGCTTTCATACCTGGGAAATTACAGCAGAGCAGAGCTGAGGAGACTGAGTGTGTTCGAATTGACGAGCCAAACCGAACAGAACGAACTCTTCTTGCACAAATCACCATCGTGGAAACGGATACAAACCAAATTGTGTGTGTGTGTTTGTGTGATACGAAACATAAAACGAGCGTGAGGAAAAAGAGACATTTTTGCGTGGACTTGTCTCACGCATAACAGTGAGTCCCGAATAGAATAGAGACACTTTTGTGAGCAGTTTTAAGAGTGCGCGTGTGAGAGTGTGGTATTGCTATTGAACGGAGCTTCGAGAACATGATGATGACGCTGGACAAACTGGACACCGGCAGCAACGGGCGCCACAGACGCCACGCCGAGAGCAGCACGCCCGAACCAATGGACGGGTACTACATCGACATACCGACCCCGTCCACGCGCAGCGTCTCGCCCATGTCGGCGTCCGTTTCGCCCGGCAAGGAGAAGTCGTTCAGCTTCTTCAAGAGTGTGTACCGCAAGATAAGCCTCAAGTCGCAGGACGCCGACGAGCTCGATCAGCTCGGTGTGCACGGGGAGGATGAAGACTCGCGCAGCTCGTCCGTCGATTCTTGCTCCTCGATCAGTGACCACCAGCAGCGAGACCACCAGCAAATGGCTCCAACAGGCAGCAAGCGCCCCAGTGGCCGTAAGCTCCAGCTACAGCTCTCCAACCAGGCCCTCTCGAGTGCGTCCAGCGATTCGGGCGTCAGTGGCGAAACGGGCTCCAACACCAACAAGCGAAGCGACGATGGCCGGGAAGAGGGTGAGCAGAGCGGTGCGGAAGGGGCGAAGGAAAACCGACGCAAATCGAGACGTTCGTCCGTGCTGCGGCTGCTGGAAAGCTTAGCGATCAATGCACCGATCCGGTCGCGATCACTGTCCTGCAGCAACAGCTCGGTCAACAATCTGCTCCACCTGAAGGGCCGTGAATCGAGGGCTGAGTCCAAGTGTTCGCTGTTCAGCACCAGCAGTGCCAACAATGGAGCCAACAGTGGCGGTGAACGATTGAGCAAAGAGTCGAACAAACCGCCGCCCAAGAAGATCCTGCGCCGGCCCGTCTCCTACACGTATCTGCGCGGCATCTCCGGTTTGCCGACGCAGCGAGTGCCACGATCGTCGGTCTGCTGCGGCTACTATGGCCGCTGAGGGGCCAGCCAGAGTGTATGTGAAATGAGCGCCGGTAGAAACACCATATCATTACTGTTTTCGTCTACTAAGCCACGGAAATGTAAAAAACACAGAACTGAAACGAAAGTGAAGAACCAAAAAAAACTAAACGAAGCACGTGAGTTCTTGCACCAAAACTAAGGCAACAATTGGGATCACTGATACATAAGTTTTCTAAATTAGTAGAGCGAGCGTGGATGGAGGTTTAGTGGGATGGCGCGGCCGGAGACGCCATGTACCTTAGTAAAACGTAATAAGTAAAACAAAAAGAAAAAGACACAGAATCACAAGCGCTTTCGGTCTCTTTAGATCTTCGCAACTACTGCCTACTGCTTGCACATTCCTCCCCCATTTGAGCACACCGAAATGCAGATAAATTGTAAAATAATACGGGCACACTACCCTTCCTTCGACCTTACTAAGACAAAACTATTTGCGATAAAAAGTGCAATTATTCTTACTCGATCGGAGACACGCGACGGGTTGAGTGGAAGCTCTAGGCAACTGTAGTGTTGAACGATTCTCTTATGATACGATCGTAGCTTCTTTTTCGCAGTTCGATTAGATAAACGGAGGGTGCAGCGAGTGGGTAGGGCGAGCGGGATGTAAGATTCGTTGACTTGTGCATTAGAGAGAGCGATAGAGAGAGAGAGAGAGAGAGAGAGAGAGAGAGAGAGAGAGAGAGAGAGAAAATCAAACTATCGTTAAAGAGTTAGAGTAGAACTATCGGGCCACAACATATATGGCGAGGCAAAGAAAGGTGTAAATGCCTCTGCGACAATAGAAACAATTGTCCGTGTGGGGTTTTTTTTGTAAATAAATATTTAAAAATAATAATTCAAACTAAAGCAAATAGACATTATATTCTTTGTAAGTACACAAACAAATATCCGAAATTCAACTTTTCTGCTGTTATACATTGATATGTTTCATGAATTTTTGTAAGCTTCTCTTGTGTCTGCTACCTTGTGGAAAAAATCGTTCGGTCCAGTTTCATATCCCAAATATGTCCTTTGTTCAGTTGTTCAAGCTGTTTGCATATTCGCATCTAAGTTCATACGAAAGAATTAAAACGCTGAAGAAGTAATGAACCAACAGATTGAAGAATTGATATTCTAATCAATTGCAGAAGTAAGGAACTACTAGAGTCTGGAACGCTTCAAACTCAATTCCATTCAATTCTGCTAACTAACAACGGTGGATTTCAAGAAGCTTTTGATGATCAAGAATTGGATTACAAGATCCTCAAAATAATTGAAGTTCCAAAAATAAAAATTAATTATTATGACGTGTTTGGTTAAAAAGGGATATTTTCATCACAACCGGAACCCTCAAACAAGATATCTACGTTCATTAGTGCCTGAAAAAGCGGCAAAAGTAACATATTTTTTAAACAACATAATACACCTATACTACTTTGGTTCAACATGGTGAGCTGGCCCTAAAAGCAATCGAAAGAAACTAATCCTAAAACGCCCAGAACTACGACATATTGATCGGTATTGAACAATCTGGCAGCAATTTGAATTTGCCAATGTCCTACATTAAATTTACCATCCAGTTCAGGTATGGGTCGGGGTAAACGGCTCGCTGAGTACGTAATAGGCCAAATTGATGCTTGCAGTGCATTTGGCCAAATCAAATCGCGAAATCAGTGTACTTTATTCAAAGATCTACGAAAGTTATTAACAATTATCTCAACGATCCAAGTGCTAACGGCCAAAAGATGTCTACGGGGCGTCCAAAAAAGACTATCCGTGAGAGATAGACGAAGAATAATTAGAGCAGCTCGATAAATCCCCTGATATTGCAAAAGAAAAAATGAAGAAAGCTCCCTATCCAAAACTGCATTATAAAACCGCCAGAATAGAATTTGCTACCGAACACATGACGTGGAAAAGTGAATGTAATGACGTATGTTTTGTGGTATTGAACATATTTTAAACTATATTTTGATTGTAGGTCATTTGTTTTGATGAAAAAAAAAGTTCAATCTTGATGGACCATACGATTTTGGAGGCGCTTCTGTAATGATATGGGGTTTAGTTTAGCTGCCATGGAAAGAATGATTTAGCGATTGTTCCAACACAAATGGACAGTGATCTATGCATCCGTATCAAAGGAATCATTTGAAACCTCACTTGAACATATAAAACAATAACCAGGATGATATTTCAACAAGATAACGCTTCCGTACATGTCAACAAGAAAACAAAGGATATTCTGGAGAGAATGCCTGGCCAGCCATTTCCTCTGATCTAAATACCGCCGAAAACGTCTGGAGCATGATAGTTCGAAAAGTATATAAAGATGGGAAACATTATGAAACCGTACAGCATCTGGAAGAAGCGATTAGGTATGCCTGGCGAACCTTGTCTGATCAGTCTTTGCTAAATCTTACCGAAAGTATGCCAAAACGGATTTTCAGATGATCAACCGTAATGGAGGTTCAACTGATCACTATATTTAAATAAACTTATCAATATGTGTTATTTTCCGTTAGTTTTCAATGAAATACCGAAGTGAGACTATCATTTTGAAACGCCCCCTTTTTCAAATATTTTTTTATGATCAAAAATGTTTCTTACATTGTTTGGAAATTCTTTCAGGTAAAAGTTTGTTCAAACGCATTGAAAAACAAGAGATTTTTTCAAAATTATTAGTAATTAGTAGCCAAATAGAATAAAAAGTTCAAAACAAATGAAAATATGAGCTTAGATTGGAAATACAGCGTTACGGACCATGAGTAGATTTCATCGATGTTTGCTTTAAACCACTGTGGTCTTACTAACTTCGATATCCAAATTTAATTACTGTTAGAGACCAAAAAGTACGCTAAGTAGCTCACCAGCGGTTACAGACTTGGCATAACCAGGTAGCCGCCTTGAAGTTCATTTAACCAAGTTACCTTAAGCACCACAACAAATAATCCATTTGACTTTGTTACGCGATTAATCGATCATTCTTCTCTTAACCAAATTGGAGTATAATTTAATAAAGAGCGCTCTCGCACCAAGCAGCAGCAGATGAGTTATTGAATAAATTTTGATAACTCTGCATCCCAACGCCCCACAGAAGCATGGGGAGGGGAATAAAAATAGACTTTGGTTGTTTGGTCTAACGAGCATAATTGCTGGAGTGACCCTGACGAGCGTAACGGCGACGCAATAGGTGAGATGATACCATCTTACCTGTAGCACCGCTGAAGATCGGCAAAAGATCAAGCGGGTCAGATAAAACCGTTTATCCCCGAACACTTTAGCCGCCTCGTCTCGGACAACAAGAGTGTCACGGTGGCGTGACGCAAATCGGAAGTCAACTTCAAATATGACGACGCAAAAGCCAAGCCCGACCGATGCGGGAGCGTTAAAACGAACGGTTAACTTTTACCTCCCAAAGAATTTGTGGGGGAAATGCGGTGGAAAAGCTAAATACGCTGGAGTAGAAAACAGACGTCTAAGATAAGAGTACGCGAGGAGGATGGCGAAAACGAAGCCACGAAACCCATAGCTAGAAGAAAACAATTACACTAACAAAACAAAAATTTGCTTATCTAATACTACGCTGTCCAAGCAGTTCCAAGGTACTTAAGCTGCCAGTAGCAGTAGGAGGAAGTGGTTTTGTCGTCATCTTTTCTGCGTGTTGTCCGGCCGTAAAGTTTCCCGAGACAAGGGAGAACGACAAAAAAAACAACAATACAACACAACCTCATCCCGAACGGACGAAGGACGACGTTGATGACGACGCGCATCCCGTCGAGCAAGAGGAAAAGCGTAGTTGCTGAAAGTAAGGTACAGCAACATGATAGGAAGAGCAGAGAAAGAGAAAAAAACATGCAAATGACGACGTAAATGAACGTTGACGAATCGCATTAGGGGGACAAAAAACAAGTGAAAGTAACGCAGTAACGAATCAACACATAAAAAAGAACTCCTACCACCCACTAGCAGAAGGGCAATTTCCGCGAATTTTCTTCAAATTCAGCAACGAAATTGAACGAAAGAGAGAGAGAGAGAGGGAAGCATTATGAGCTTCCTCCGAGAGGGCGGAAACAGACAGACACTAGAATCAAAGTCCTAATTGAGAGCGTTTGAAATGAAATTGATAACCGAAACTGTGTCCGCCCGCAGACGGGATCGATATTGAGGACTGAGCTTTTCAATATCCGGTCGAAAGCTTATCAGAAAATGTGAAAAAATGGCACAAAAAGACACGAAGGAGAAAAGTAAGCAAATTCCGGCAAAGAATAAAGTCACACTGTCATTCTGGCTCGTTTCATTCATCCGTCATCGTGGGCTCTCTACTGCGGGATCTGCTGGGTACGACGTTCATGTTGGAATGTTGAACCGATTGCTAAAAATAAACCATACCAAAATGTTCAATATTTTGATCCAAAAATATGACCCATTCCGTCCTTTCTGCCCTTCATCCCATACCCGCTATCCTTTCCCGGGAGGCACACGCCCTCGCTCCAACAGCAGAAAGGTAAACATTTTCCATCATTGGAATGTGTGCGGCAAAGGCACTGTGCTGGGTGCCATTGAAGAAAGCCCAAAAACAGAAGGGTTAAAATCTACGGCACCGAGCTTGGCAATTGGGGAAAGCTGGTTAAGAGATTGTGCCATCACACGCCCCAAACAAGAACCCTTGTCAATGGAGTGTGGACGGAAAAACAAGGAAGCAAGCAAGTCAAAAATAAAAATCCCACTCTAACCGCTCGCGCGGCGCCATCGTTTGTTGTGGCCAGCCAAGGGGGGGG